>SJYT01033522.1:0-133661 GCA_006410635.1 Cephalophus harveyi
TCACCTCCACTAGCTTTGTTCGTAGTGATGCTTTCTAAGGCCCACTTGACTTCACATTCCAAGATGTCTGGCTCTAGATGAGTGATCACATCATCATGATTATCTGGGTCGTGAAGATCTTTTTTGTACAGTTCTTCTGTGTATTCCTGACACCTCTTCTTAATATCTTCTGCTTCTGTTAGGTCCATACCATTTCTGTCCTTTATCGAGCCCATCTTTGCATGAAATTATCTCTAATTTTCTTGAAGAGATCTCTAGTCTTTCCCATTCTGTTGTTTTCCTCTATTTCTTTGCATTGATCTTTGAGGAAGTTTTTCTTCTCTCTCCTTGCTATTCTTTGGAACTCTGCATTCAGATGCTTATAGCTTTCCTTTTCTCCTTTGCTTTTCACTTCTTTTTGCAGCTATTTGCAAGGCCTCCTCAGGCAGCTATTTTGCATTTCTTTTCCATGGGGATGGTCTTGATCCCTGTCTCCTGTACAGTGTCACAAACCATCCATAGTTCATCAGGCACTCTATCAGATCTAGTCCCTTAAATCTATTTCTCACTTTCACTGTATAATCATAAGGGATTTGATTTAGGTCATACCTGGATGGTCTAGTGGTTTTCCCCACTTTCTCCAATTTAATTCTGAATTTGGCAATAAGGAGTTCATGATCTGAGCCACAGTCAGCTCCCAGTCTTGTTTTTGAAGACTGTATAAAACTTCTCCATCTTTGGCTGCAAAAAATATAATCAATCTGATTTTGGTGTTGACCATCTGGTGATGTCCATGTGTAGAGTCTTCTCTGTGTTGTTGGAAGAGGATGTTTGCTATGACCAGTGCATTCTCTTGGCAAAACTCTATTAGCCTTTGCCCTGCTTCATTCCGTACTCCAAGGCCAAATTTGCCTGTTACTTCAGGTGTTTCTTGACTTCCTACTTTTGCATTCCAGACCCCTATAATGAAAAGGACATCTTTTTTTGGGTGTTAGTTCTGAAAGATCTTGTCCGAGGTCCCACGTCCCATGAGGCGCCATGTTTGAGGTCAGGGGCGGCGGCTGAGAGGAGCTATCACACGCCTGAGGTAGGGGAGGCGGCCCAGAGGAGCAACCCCACCTCCAAGGAGCAGTGGCAGCGCGGGGGCAGGAGGGTGGAGAGGAGCTAGTCAACGTTCAAGGTCAGGAGGGGCGGACGTGAGGAGATACCCCTCCTCCAAGGTAAGGAGCAGCGGCTGCGCTTTGCTGGAGCAGCTGTGAAGAGATACCCCATGTCCAAGGTAAGAGAAACCCAAGTAAGAGGGTAGGTTTTGCGAGAGGGCATCAGAGGGCAGACACACTGAAACCATAATCACAGAAAACTAGCCAATCTGATCACAGGAACCACAGCCTTGTCTAACTCAATCATTCCGTGCGGGGCCCCCAAGACAGGAGGGTCATGTTGGAGAGGTCTGACAGAATGTGGTCCACTGGAGAAGGGAATAGCAAACCACTTGAGTATTCTTGCCTTGAGAACCCCATGAACAGTATGAAAAGGAAAAATGATAGGATGCTGAAAGCGGAACTCCCCGGGTTGGTAGATGCCCAATATGCTACTGGAGATCAGTGGAGAAATAACTCCAGAAAGAATGAAGGGATGGAGCCAAAGCAAAAACAATACCCAGTTGTGGATGTGACTGGTGATAGAAGCAAGGTCTGATGCTGTAAAGAGCAATATTGCATAGGAACCTGGAATGTCAGGTCCATGAATCAAGGCAAATTGGAAGTGGTCAAACAGGAGATGGCAAGGGTGAACGTCGACATTCTAGGAATCTGCAAACTAAAATGGACTGGAATGGGTGAATTTAACTCAGATGACCATTATATCTACTACTGCGGGCAGGTGAGGTGAGGTGAAGTCGCTCAGTCGTGTCCGACTCTTTGCGACCCCATGGACTGTAACCTACTAGGCTTCTCCGTCCATGGGATTCTCCAGGCAAGAACACTGGAGTGGATTGCCATTTCCTTCTCCAGGGGATCTTCCCGACCCAGGGATCGAACCTGGGTCTCCCACATTGGAGGCAGACGCTTTAACCTCTGAGCCACCAGGGAAGCCCTCTGCGGGCAGGAATCCCCCAGAAGAAATGGAGTAGCCATCATGGTCAACAAAAGAGTCCAAAATGCAGTATGTGGATGCAATCTCAAAAACTATAGAATGGTCTCTGTTCGTTTCCAAGGCAAACCATTCAATATCACAGTAATCCAAGTCTATGCCCCAGCCAGCAATGCTGAAGAAGCTGAAATTCAACTGTATTTAATATCTTGTAATAGTTTATAATGGAAAAGAATCTGAAAAAAATGTATAGCTGAATCACTTTGCTGCATACCTGAAACTTAACACGATTTTGTAAATCAACTATACTTCAATAAAAAGATACAACAAAAAAAGAGAAAAAGTTTGGTCATCTTTCTTTAGTATAGAAGACAAGCTGACTATTCAGAATTTCATTTTTTTTTCTAAGCTTCAATTATTTCTGAACATTTTGCCCTTTTCAGCTAACCTGTGTATGTATGATGGGTACAATTATTCCTTGAATATTTTTCTTTAAATAGACTTGACTCACTTTCTCTTTGTTTTATCCTTGATTGTCATAATATCCATGAACTAAGTTTGTGCTAGTTGTAAAATGCAAGTTAGTTCATCCTGTAGACTTCTTACTTAATGCACTTGGGAAAGATTGGTTCTATGGTCTTTGGTTCCAAGTTAATTGCTTTGTATTTTCAAGTAAATGAACTTCACAATGATTCCTCTCCTTGCTTTAGGTTAAAAAGAAAATTGCTCTGCACATCCACCTGGTGCTCACTCTTGGAACCAGCCGCCATGCTGCGAGGAAGCCCAAGCGTCCTGTGGAGAGACCCAGGAGGGGAGGATGAGTGTCTCCAGCCCATAGCCCTCTGCTAGTCCCAGCTGATAGACAGCCCCAGCTTGCCAGTCCTGGGAGTTATGTGCAACCTTTAAACTAGCAACATCAGTGGGTGCTTCCTGGACTAGTGATGAGCCATGCCCACTGAGCCTTTTGTTGTTTAGTTGCTCAGTCATGTCCTACTGTTTGTGACCCCACCAGGCTTCCCTGTCCTTTACCATCTCCTGGAGTTTGCTCAAATTCATGTCCATTGAGTCAGTGATGCCATCCAACCATCTCATCCTCTACCCTCCCCTTCTCTTCCTGCCTTCAGTCTTTCCCAGCATCAGGATCTTTTCCAGTGAGTCGGCTCTTCGCATCAGGTGGCCAAAGTATTGGAGCTTCAGTATCATCCTTCCAATGAATATTCAGAGTTGATTTCCTTTCAGATTGACTGGTTTGATCTCCTTGCTGTCCAAGGGACTCTCAAGAGTCTTCTCTAACACCATAGTTCGAAAGCATCAGTTCTTTGGCACTCAACTTTTTTTTTATTAATTGTCCAGCTTGCATCTGTACATGACTACTGGAAAAACCATAGCCTTGACTATATGGATCTTTGTAGGCAAAGTACGGAGAAGGCAATGGCACCCCACTCCAGTACTCTTGCCTGGAAAATCCCATGGACGGAGGAGCCTCATAGGCTGCAGTCCATGGGGTCGCGAATAGTCAGACACAACTGAGTGACTTCACTTTCACTTTTCACTTTCACTCATTGGAGAAGGAAATGGCAACCCACTCCAGTGTTCTTGCCTGGAGAATCCCAAGGACGGTGGAGCCTGGTGGGCTGCCGTCTATGGGGTTGCACAGAGTCAGACGTGACTGAAGTGACTTAGCAGCAGCAGTGGCAGCAGGCAAAGTAAGTCTCTGCTTTTTAATATGCTGTCTAGGTTTGTCATTGCTTTTCTTCCAAGGGGCAAGCATCTTTTAGTTTCATGGCGGCAGTCACTGTCCACAGTGATTTTGGAGCCTAAGGTATAAATAATCATTATTGTTTTAAGTTACTAGATTTTGGAGTGGTTGGTTAGGTTGCAGTAGATAGTGCAAACAAATACATGTCTTAACAAGAGTTTTCTGCTTTGTGGAGATAAAATATTTTATCTCCTGTTTTAACCTGTTTTCTACCTCTGGACTTCCCTGGTGACTCAGTGCTAAAGAGTCTGCCTGCCAGTACAGGAGAGGTGGGTTTGATCCCTGGGTCAGGAAGATCCCCTGGAGGAGGAAATGGCAACTCACTCCAGTATTCTTGCCTGGGAAAGCCCATGGATAGAAAAGCCTGGCAGTCTATAGTCCATGGGGTTGCAAAATAGTCAGACGTGACTTAGCAACTAAACACAACAGCAACCAACAACAGTTTTTTACCTCTGTATTATGGTTTTTCCTGTGGTCATGTATGGATGTGAGAGTTGGACTGTGAAGAAGGCTGAGCGCCGAAAAATTGATGCTTTTGAACTGTGGTGTTGGAGAAGACTCTTGAGAGTCCCTTGGACTGCAAGGAGATCCAACCAGTCCATTCTGAAGGAGATCAGCCCTGGGATTTCTTTGGAAGGAATGATGCTAAATCTGAAACTCCAGTACTTTGGCCACCTCATGCGAAGAGTTGACTCATTGGAAAAGACTCTGATGCTGGGAGGGATTGGGGGCAGGAGGAGAAGGGGACGACCGAGGATGAGATTGCTGGATGGCATCACTGACTCGATAGATGTGAGTCTGAGTGAACTCCGAGAGATGGTAATGAACAGGGAGGCCTGGCGTGCTGCGATTCATGGGGTCGCAAAGAGTCAGACACGACTGAGTGACTGAACTGAACTGAACTGAATGCACTTCCAATTCTCTTTGAAAATTAGTGCCCCTTATGATACTTGATAGTTCTCAACATGACATCTAAGTAGAGACTTGGAGAATGAATTCAGATGAAGAAAAGTGGGAAAAGCATTTCAGGCAACAGGAACTGCTAGGACAGAGGCATCATAGCACAAGGAGTTATGTGAGCACCGGAAACTAGAGGCAGTGGGTCCATTCTGAAATGTGAGGAAGGCAAAGAGAAGTAGGGGATGAGAAGGGACAGGTCAGTTGGGGCCACATCCTGAGAACCCGCTGGGGAGCAGAAGAATCGAATTGGTGACTCACCTCTAATTATATAATAAACTCAAGTGGGACTGGTTCCTAAAGTTGGGTTCCCCGACTCCCAGCACAGAACCTCATCCACTGTTTTCAGCTCCAGCGTAAATCGCCCTTGGTGGTTGTTTCTTTGAAGGTTCTGAAAACTGAATGAAAAAGTAAGGTGGTTATACAAGGAAATGGTTGAGACCTTAAGGTCCAAGTTCAAATGCCAGTTTCCTGCTGTGTTGGCCCAATGACATACTCTGGTCTCAGTTTTCTCATTCCAAAGATGTGGTGACAACAATAGCACATACCTCATGAGACTGTTTTGCAGATCCAGTGAGTGAATTAATAAATATTTAGCACCTATTTCCCTGATGCCTCGGAGGGGCTTCTCTGGTGGCACAGACAGTAAAGTGGTCTGAGTTCAATCCTTGGGTCAGAAAGATCCCCTGGAGAAGAGAATGGTAACCCACTCCAGTATTCTTGCCTAGAGCATCCCATGGACAGAGGAGGCTGGTGGGATACGGTCCACGGGGTCACAAGAGTCAGAGATGACTGAAGTGACTTGGCACGCACATACACATGCAGGGGCTCCACAAATGTAGCTCTTACAACATTGGATGTGGAAGGGATGGGAGAAGTTAGCGAGGGTGGACACAATGAACAGATTAATTGAGCGACTTCTCTCAAATCTCTGAACTGAGAAACAGTACAATTTTCTGATCCCTCCAAGATGTCTTTTCAGATCTTCGAGATATTTCTGAGTTGAGATGAGGTGAACAATACCCTTTCAAGGAGGAAATGCACTCTCATAAGAAATAGCTGGCCCTCCAGAAGGAGGCTGATGAGAGAATGGTTGTGCTTGATTATTTAATTGAGGTTGGTCACGCTATGCAGGGGCTAAGGCATTCCTCCAAACCCATGGATCTCCCCAGGAGGGTGACCCCTGGGGAAATCTGTGCTTTTAGGTTACTCTTGCAACTGCTCCTTAATGGACTGCTTAATGGACTGCCATTGTCTTGGAAGTGAAACGGAATTCTTTCTGCATAAAAATGGAGGTGTGATGTCTAGTTCGCACCCCATACAGAAGGGAACTTGTTCTCAGTGATAAAAATAGAAACCAAGACAAGAAAGTTTCCTTTCAGCCTTCCATGGGTTCTGTTGTTACTGAAGGAATGAAGGCAGGGATCAGGGAGGGAGTGAAGGAATGAATGAGTGATCAGGTGAGCCAGTGAATGGATGAGCTGGCATGTGAGTGAGCCAGTAGGCAACGTGGGTGCACCCCACCCTCACTTTACCCCAAGTCACCCTTGGTTTGCCCCTGTTCCACCACAGCAGCCTGACTTGGTTTGGGTATTCCTGAAAGTGGGTCCTGATACAGGTGGGTTGCAGGTAGATTATTTGGGAGAGGGAGAAGCAGAAGGGAGAAGAGAGCAGGATGTGTGTGTTTTGAGCTGGCCTAGAGCATATTAAAAAGCAGAGAACATCACTTTATTGACAAAGTTCTGTATAGTCAAAGCTATGGTTTTCCCAGTAGTCATGTATGGATGTGAGAGTTGGATCATGAAGATGGCCAAATGCCAAAGAATCGGTGCTTTTGAACTGTGGTGCCGGAGAAGACTCTTGAGAGTTTGTTGGACTGCAAGTAGAGCAAACCAGCCAATCCTAAAGGAAATCAACCCTGAATATTCATTGGAAGGACTGATGCTGAAGCTGAAGCTCCAATCCTTTGGCCACCTGATGCAAAGAGCTGACTCATTGGAAAAGACCCTGATGCTGGGAAAGATCGAAGGCAAAAGAAGGGTGTGGCAGAGGGTGAGATGGTTGGATGGCATCACTGACTCAATGGACATGAATCTGAGCAAACTCTGGTGATAATGAAGGATAGGGGAGCCTGAAGTGCTGCAGTCCATGGGGTTGCAAAGTTGGACCTGACTTAGTGACTGGACAACAACTGGCTTTCTGGGTCTCTAGTTTGATGGCAGATTATGGGACATGTCAGTCTCCATAATTCCAGGACACTGGGGTGGGGGTGGGGGTGCTGTGTGTTGGTGAGCCTCTGGTTGCCTGTTCTATTTCATTCCATCTCTCCTTGGCCAGAACTTGCTGGCAACTAAGAAACAGCTGTGGAATGAAAACTTGGAAGGAATTCATTCATTCAACAAATACTGATTGAGTTCCAGCTCTAAAAAGGAGGGTCTGGTGCGAAACATATGTGGTTTGGATCCTGGGTTATTCCTGCTCTACTGAGTACCTATTGTGTTCCTAGTATGGGCCAGGCATCCAGTAGGTGCCTACTTAACAGGTACTGAATGACAGAAGGCATTGTGCAGTGATTGTCAAGACACATCACTTTGCCTTACCTCAGTTCTTCATCTCTGAAATGGGCATAATAAAGACCTTGTCCTGGGACTGGCCTGGTAGTCCAGTGGCTAAGACTCCGACCTCCCAGTGCAAGAGGCCCAGGTTTGATTGCTGATCAGGAAGATCCCTTGGAGAAGGAGATGGCAACCCACTCCAGTATTCTTGCCTGGAAAATCTCATGGACAGAAGAGCCTGGCAGGCCACAGTCCATAGTGTCACAAAAAGCTGGACAGGACTTAGTGACTGAGCATGCACAGGGAACTAGATCCCACATGCTGTAACTAGAGAGTTTATGTGATGCAACTAAAGATACCATATGGGACAAGTAAAAGATGCTGCAAATAGGACCCTGCACAAACAAAAAAATAAAATAAAAAAAAATAAAAATAAAAAAACCAACAAAAAAATAGCCTGTCCTCATGTGGATATGAAGAGATGGTGCAGACGGTGTGCAGAGCGGGGGTCTCATAGATTCCCTACCAGCACTAGCTTTGACCATGATGGGATTTTTAATTTATTATTGGTGGGAGGATAATTACTCCGCAATATTGCATAGGCTTCCACCATACGTCAACACGAATTAGCCATAGGCACACATGTCCTCTCCCGTGAACTACCCGCCCACCTCCTTCCTACCCTTCTAGGTGGTAACAGACCAGGTTTGAGTTCTTGAGACACACAGCCAATTCTCATCAGCTAACCGTCTTACACGTGGTAGTGTATGTTCCATGCTACTCTCTCCATTCCCATGATGGAGGAAAGAGAATCCAGTCGCCTAGCAGGGCCCAGGGGAGTTTTGATGTCCTAGCTGTGTGGCTCTTCACCTCCAACTCCGTGTCCACAGTGTCTGCGGAGGGAACGTCACCTGTCACGGGACCCCAGCCACGACCTTCTGAATGCTCAAAAGTCAATTTATGTATTGTGTGTACCGTGTGTAACATAGGTATCTGGTGAGAAGTTGCGTATAACACAGGGAGCCCAGCCTGGCACTCTGAGAGGACCTAAAGGGGTGGGGTGAGAGAGCAAGAGTATTAGTTGTTCAGCTGTATCCGACTCTTGGCGACCCCATGAATTTTAGACTGCCAGGCTCCTCTGTCCATGGGATTCTCCAGGCAAGAATACTGGAGCAGGTTGCCATGCCCTCCTCCAGGGGATCTTCCCAACCCAGAAATCAAACTGGCATCTCTTTGACGTCTCCTGCATTGGCAGGCGGGTTCTTTGCCGCTATCACCTCCTGGCAGGGAGTGGATAATCCCCAGAGAGGAATAAGAGATAATGAAGAAGAGAAGAAATGAGGGTGGAAAGAAAGGGCAGAGGAGAAGGGTGAAGGAAAGGGAGAGAGGAGACCGAGCTCTCTTTACGATGTTCTTTTCCTGCTTCTTTCAGAGAGAGGGTGGTTCACCCTGAGTCCCGCAGCTGGGCGGGGGCAGCTAGACTGTGGACTATGTGTGGGCTCCACGTTTGGCCTTCTAACTTCCACCAGCAGGAGTGTGGCCGATGGGACCTGGCCATTGTTATTCAGTTCAGGGAGCTGGATGCTGCCGGCTCACATAGAAATGAGTCTTCCAGTCCACTGAGCCCAATGCTGGCAGCTGGATAGCCCAGCAATCCTGGCTATGCCGCTGGCCCTGGAACAGGAAGAGCCTCCTGGGCTGGGTTCTTGGGTCACAGCCCCTGGGGAGGTGGGGGAGGCAGGGCTGACCTTTCTTGAGACTGCCTGGGAGAAGAAACGAGAATCTGATGATGCCAGAGTCTCAGGCGGCTGGAGGATGGGGGAGCGTGAACTCTTTACAGTCTGTTCATGGGCTGCAGAAGCCTGTGCCAGACACAGACATAGCCTTGCCCTGGCCTGGCAGCTTGACGGCAGCTGCCATGGAAGAAATTGCCGGTCACCTTCATTTCCAGCTGGCTTCGGGGGTCAGGAGCCAGCCCAGAGCTGTGGGAAGAGCAGGAAGTGGCCCGAGTCAGGCACAGCTGGAGCGTACATCCCCGCTCTGCATGGCCCGTCACCTCCCAGAGTCCCAAGTTCCCCATTTGTCAAATGCAGACGATCACAGTAAAAGTGCATTTGCTGACGTTTATGGAACACTTAACAGTTCCAAAATGCCTTAGGGCCCGAACTCTAATGCATCCTCATAACAGATGGTTACGGTTATTTATTTCTAAAACTTAGCGGCTTAAAATGTCAATTGATCATTCTGTCCCTCTCTCCTGTGGGCTGGTTGGGCTCAGCTGGTTGCTTCTGGCTGGGGTTGCTGCTGCTGTGGTGGATCAGGTGCAACTGGGACTGGAGTCATCTGAAAGCTCGACTGCGCTGGGTGTTTAAGGGGCTTCTTCCCTCCCAGGGTGGTCTTAGCCTCACTCTCTGCAGGTCTCTAAGCCTCCAGGACTTTTCCCTTTGACCCCATCACAGCACGGGGAGTGTATTAGTTTTCTGTTGCTGTTACAACGAGCGTGCTCAGTCACTTCAGTTGTGTCCAACTCTTTGTGACCCCAAGGACTATAGCCCACCAGGCTTCTCTGTCCATGGCAAGAATACTGGTGTGGGTTGCCATGCCCTCCTCCAGAGGATCTTCCTGACCCAGGATGGGACCCACGTCTCCTGCATTGGCGGGCGGATTCTTTACCTATGAGCCACTAGGGAAGTCCCCTCATTTTAGATTTGATTTGCCTTGAATGAATTAATGAATCTTTACATCCACTTCCTGCCTGAGAGTGGCCACTCCTTGGCAAACGAGAGGAGAAATTCGATGGCTATTTTGGCTGCAAGTGTCTCTGCTTTGGTTACCTAGGTTGCTGATTCATTAGCAGAGATTTACAATGGGTAATTTTTTTTTTCCTAGTCTGAGATAGACTACTCCTTTAGGCTGGGAAAACACTGGCAATGTATTTTTTAAATGCATTTTAGTTCTTTGGACATGCTTTTTAAAACATTGGCTGTTTCATTAAGGTCTCAGTGGAGAAATCGTAATCGTAAACAGAGATGTCATTTACTGAGCTTCTACTATGTGCTAAGTGCTTTAGACTGATTGCATCATTTAATCTCAACAGTCCTGTGCGGTAGCACAGTGATCCCTATGGTAATAATAATATTAGCAATAATAATGGCAACAGCAGCACTGGCACTAACAAGCAATAATAGAAATAACAGCAAATATTTATTGAGCACTAGTTGCTGAGGGCCAAGCACTGTGCCCTGGGATGTACACAACATCCTTACCCCTTTGCTCACATGCTATTAAGGACACTTGGGCTGAATCTCGGGTATTGCCCAGTGTTTTTGCACTCCCTCTCAAAGACAACTTTTTTTCTCAGCAGAAAGAGACAAGCCCATCTGGGTGGCGCTAGTGGTAAAGAACCCCTGCCAATGCAGGAGACTTACAAGATACGGATTCGATCCCTGGGTCAGAAGATTCCCTGGAGGAGGGCAAGGTTCAGGGCTGTGGTCTTGGGGAGAGGAGAACTGGGTTCAAATCTTGGCTTTTCCATTTCCCAGCTGTGTGACCTTGGACAGGCGACTTTATCTCTCTGAGCCTCATCTTACTCATCCTTAAAATGGGCACAAGAACATTGTGGTAGGGTGCCATCAAGATATTTACTCTCTTTGTTCCCACCTTGTAGGGTCAGTTAGGGTTGCTGCATCTCTTTCTCTCTTGCTTTTTCCCACTCCATCTGGATGGAAGGTCTGCTGATAGTAGACAGCCCCTGCCCGATAGCCCTCTCCTCACAAATTTCTGTCTCCAGATTCTGGGAACTGCTTCCTCCTCACCCCAGGATTATCTCTCAACAAACTTAGCTCATCTTTCCCATCCTTTTGCCCTCTAACCCCTTAAGCTCTGTTTCTTCCAGCTCTCTAATTCTCCTTAGCAGCATCTTTCCTTGCTGGGTTCCATTCCTGCCACTGTGTGATAATCCAGTCCTCTCAACCCACTTCCTAAGGTATCAGCAAATAACTAATTTAAGCAGGGTGACCTGAGGGTTTTGTAGGATTTTGCATCTGTCTGCATTTTTTCTAGGAAGATGGTCTATAGCCTTCCTTCCTCCCCCCACCCCTCACATTCTTCAAACATAAAAAGATTAAGAACCACTGGGTATTTGTCGCTTCTCCCAGGATCATCTGATTTTACAGATGACTTTAGAATAGTCAAAGGAATGAATCTTTAATGGTGGAATTATTACAGAAGGTTGCACAGATCCTAGGGCTTGGCATAGCCTGCAGCATCTTCAGTTGATCATTGCAGACGGTGCTTGCCTGACATCAGAGCTTAATACATAGTTACAGATTTTATTATCCCAAAGTGGAAACACAAAGTCTGAGAGATTCATGTCGGATTATAAAAAGTCCAGACTTACAATTCTCTAAAACTTTTTCAGAGTGAAGGAGAAAGGAAAATATTAATAAAAGATGACATGCTGAAATAAATGGACCTGAGAGCAGATAACAAAATAAATCTTGCAGCCGAGGAGTTTGGCTCCATGATGGAGGCGGGAGGATATTTAAGAGGGGGGAAGAAATGGATAAAAGAAAGGAATAGGAAAGTTTCTCCCTCTTTTTAAAAAATTTCTATTTATTTGGCTGTGTCAAATCGGTTGCAACATGTTTTGCATTGCATCATGTGGGATCTTTTGTTGAGGAACATGGACTCTCCAACTGTGGCACCCGGTCTCCAGAGTGCTCAGGCTTCAGTAGTTGCATTGCGTGGGCTCAATTACTCCATGGCATGTGGGATCTTAGTTCCCTGACCAGGGATTGAACCTCTGTCCCCTGCATTGCAAAGTGGATTCTTAACTGCTGAACCACTGGGGAAGTCCCTCTCCTTCTTTTCTTGGAGTGACCCACTTTCTGCCTTCGGGAGTCAGAAAACAAAGTATGTGTGCCCTTATCTCTTAGCAAGTTCAGGTGGGCCAACATCAGGGGGAAGGTTGATCTTTTAGGGATGGAATCCTTCTCCCTTTTTAAAAGATATTGATTTATTTGGCTGTGTTGGGTCTTAGCTGCAGCATGTGGGATCTAGTTCCCTGACCAGGGATCAAACCCAGGTCACCTGCATTGGGAGCATGGAGTCTTAGCCACTGGACTGCCAGTGAAGTCCCTTCCCCTTTTTTCTTTCTCCTTCCCCTACCTTTTCTGTCCATCCCTGCCTTTTGTCTGTTTAATTAAGTCTTGACTAGATGCTTGGTGGGGGTGGTAGGCAATTTACCAGCATTATCTCAGAATTGCACCTTGCCAGCTATGTGACCTTGGGTGAGTGACAACCTCGCTGAGATTAAGTTTCTTTTGTTCGTGGAGGGGTTATAGGGCTTGCATGATATAGTACATCTGAAGCCATGGGTACAGCGTCTATGAGCAGCAGTCCATTAATAAATGTTCTCCTTCTTCTCCTTGTAACACAATTAGCCAGCCCCTAATGAATCTAATTAATAAATGTGCATTTGAAAGAGACTGACACAGTGAACAAGGAACAGTGCTTCCTTTTATTGCCTGCAGGAGGGTACCTGGACACAATGGACTGAAGCTGCCAATTTTAAAATAAGGTGGGATCTTGATTCTTGTTTTAAGGTGTGGAGTAGGCAGGGGTAGTTTCTGAAATGCAAATATGCATTGTGTTGCCATGACAAAGATGTTGCAAGGAAACAGAAAACCGCAGAACTTCAGAGCCAGAACAGATTTCAAACCAAATTACTCTATTTTCCAAGCCCAAACTGGGACAGAGGGTCAGAAGGGTACAAGCGATCTTCTGGGGACAGCGGGACAGAGTCATATTGTCTAGAGTTTGAGATGCTACCTTTTAGATGCTTTAACATATCTGAAAATAGAATGCCTTTTGTGAGTATTTAATGTACTTTTTTTTTTTTTTTTAAGTCTGAAAAAGCTATTATACCCAATGTGCATCTATAGGCAACGGTGTTTTAAGATGGAGCAAATGTGGTTTTGAAATCCGAGCTAACACTGCTGGAATCAATGATCAGTCCAAAATGGGGCTTATTCTCTTCTGAGGAGGTAGACCAGTTAACCATTCGATGTCCTTCTAGCACAAGTGTGCCCTACTGCCCCTCAGCCTCTATTTCCACGTGGCTCCATCTTCTCGTGCTTCTATCTCAAGGGCCGTTGGGGCTGACAGTATGATCTGCCTGTGCATGGGGGAGGCTGGAAGCATAAGGGAGTTAATGGCCCTCGAAGCAGCCCTGGGCCAACACGGCCTGGGATTTAGTGACAAATACCCCCAGATTGCTTGCCCTTTAGACGGGAAACTCAGAGATGTGCCCAGCATTCCCCTGTGGTACCCAGCTCCAGTTTGCACACAGGGCATCTTGCTCCATAATGCATCCCTGGCTGCCTTCCCCTCCCCCCCCCCATCTCATTTTCCTCCTCCTCCTGTTCGTGCATCTTGGGTCCCCTCCCAAATAAATTACTTGTGCTACAATCCTTGTGTGATGGCTCACTAAAAATTGTTTTTATCAAAGTATAGTTGATTTACAATTTGTGTTAATCTCTGCTGTACAGCAGAGTGATTCAGTTATGCATACCTATATTCTTTTCCTTTATGGTTTGCAACAGGATATTGAATATAGGTACCTATGCTATACAGTAGGGCTTTGTTGTTTATTCATCCTATCTATATTAGTTTGCATCTGTTAATCCCAGACTCCCATTCCATCACCCCTCACCCCTTGGCAACCACAAGTCTGTTCTCTATGTCTGTGAGTCTGTTTCTGTTTGCAGATAGGTTATTTGTGTCATATTTGAGAGTCAACATATTGTTGTTCTTCAGTTGCTAAGTTGTATCTGACTCTTTGGGGCCCTATGAACTGCACCTGCCAGGCTTCCTTGTCCTTCACTATCTCTCGGAGTTTGCTCAAACCCGTGTCCATTGAGTCGGTGATGCCATCCATTCACCTCATCCTCTATTTCCCCCTTCTCCTTCTGCCCTCAATCTTTCCCAGCATCAGGGTCTTTTCCAATGAATCGGCTCTTCACATCTGGTGGCCAAAATATTGGAACTTCAATTTCAGCATCAGTCCTTCTAGTGACTATTCAGGGTTGATTTCCTTTAAGATTGACTGGTTTGATCTCCTTGATGTCCAAGGGACTCACAAGAGTCTTCTCCAGCACCACAGCTTGAAAGCAACAATTCTTTGATGCTCAGCCTTCTTTATGGTCCAACCAATGTCATAGAAAAGCTATGACAAAGCTAGACAGCATATTAAAAAGCAGATACGTTATTTTACCAACAAAGGTCTGTATAGTCAAAACTGGTTTTTCCAGTAGCCATGTAGAAATGTGGGAGTTGGACCATAAAGAGTCCATATATACATGATATCATATATGTGTTGCTCTCTTTCTGACTTCTCTTAGTGTGTGTGTGTTGGTTTATTTTTGGTGTCTACTTGACTGGGTCACTGGTTGCACAGCTAGCTTGTAAATCATTATTTCTGAGAGTGTCTGTGAGGGTGATTCTGGAAGAGATTAGCCTTTAAACCAGTGGATTCTGTAAAGCGGATGGCCCTCCCCAGTGTGGGTAACTCCATTGAGAGCCTGACTAGAGCAAAAGGCAGAGGAAGGGTGAATTCACTCTCCCTGGCTGTTGAGCTGGGGCACTGCTCTATTCCTGCCCTGGTTCTTGGGCCTTCAGACCTGGACTGGAATCTACAGCATCAGCCCTCTGGCTCTCAGGTCTTTCCACTCCACCACTGTGGTGTTGGAGAAGACTCTTGAGAGTCCCCTGGACTGCAAGGAGATCAAACCAGTCAATCTTAAACAAAGTCAAGCTTGAATATTCATTGGAAGGACTGATGCTGATACTGAAGCTCCAATACTTTGGCCACCTGATGTGAAGAGCTGACTCATTGGAAAAGACCTTGATGCTGGGAAAGATTGAAGGCAGGAGGGGAAGTGGGCAACAGGGGTTGGATGGCATCATTGACTAAATGGACATGAGTTTGAGCAAGCTCTGAGAGATGGTGAAGGACAGGGAAGCCTGGTGCGCTTCAGTCTATGGGGTCTCAAAGAGTTGGACATGACCGAGACTGAAGAACAGCTGCCTTTCTGGGCTTCCAGCTCGATGGCAGATTGTGGGACTTCTCCGTCTCCGTAATTCTATGCCTCCATCCCTTGTGATATCTGTGTCCTATTGGTTCTGGTCTCTGGAGAATCCTCATTGTCTCAAGAACTGCTCCTGGGGAACCCAGCCTGGGACAGCTGGCCACCTGTGACTTTACGGGAGCTTCTTGACTGCAGAGACAGGTATTGTGAAGTCTTTCCTTAGGGGATCTTTTTAATATTGAAATAGCTGAGCAGCTGTGAGAGCAGTGGAAGGAGAATTGCCTTTACTTTAAAAAAAAATTATTTATTTATTTATTTGGCTGCATTGGGTCTTAGTCTTTTCATGCGGGATCTTAATCAGGTGGGATCTTTTGCTGTGGCGCTTGGGCTCAGCGGTTGTGGACCATGGGCTTAGATGCCCTACGGCATGTAGGATCTTAGGATTCCCAGGTGGCGCTTGCAATAAAGAAGCTGCCTGCCAATGCAGGTGATGTAAGAGATGAGGGTTCAAACCCTGGGTCAGGAAGATCCCCTGGTGGAGGGCATGGCAATTCACTCCAGTGTTCTTGCCTGGAGAATCCCATGGACAGAGGCGCCTGGTGGGCTACAGTCTGCAAAGAGTCAGACACGACTGAAACGACTTAGCTCCCCAACCAGGGATTGAATTGACATTCCCTGCATTACAAGACGGATTCTTAACCACTGGACCACCAGGGAAGTCCCCCAAGAGGCAATTTCTGCAATAGGGATAATTTCTACCTCCCTGGCTTGTTACAAAGCTTAAATGAGATCCTGTCTTTCAAGAGCTCATTGAGTGGCTACATCCTTCATCACTGAATGGATCTTTGACTCTGTTGTTTTAGCAACAGTGAGGCAGTTCTGGATCCTGACGCTACATTGAGATGGGAGCATCTGGTGAGGAGCTAGGGTCCCTTCAGAGGCTCCTTGGCAGAGCATCCTCACTTCCCAGTGAGGATGACGATGTGCCCTGTGCTACTGTTCTGTGAGCATCCCAGCCCTGGATCCCTGAATGTCACCTGAGTGAATGAATCTATTTTTGAGTTGTGGTGGAGCAGGGCATAACTGGAAGAAGTCAACAGTGGCTGAGTCCACCACGGAGAAGTCACAGAGCTCGTTAAATCCAGGCTCACCTTTTCAGATCAGCAGGGGCCCCTAGCTCAGGGAAATTCTACCTGCAGCACGCATTTGTCTGTGGGGTAGCTGAGAGAAGAAAGGAGAAAGGAAAAAATACAGAAAGGAGAGGGAGATAGTGAATAGGCGATGAGCCCAGGTAAGCATACTGAATTCTGCTTCTTCCTTTGCTTTGAACTTGCTGTGTGACTTCAAACATACCTTTGTTCCTCTCTGGTCCCAGCAACTGTGGTTTTTGTTTTTTTTTTTAAATTCTAAGGCTGACCATTTAATAGGTCAATCTCACCTGACCTGACTTCCTGGGTTTATTTCAGAGGAAAAAGTTCATATTTGGGTTCAGTCTAGCTTGTGACTCAGGAAAGATGTCTAGGTAGTCATTCATTCTAGCAGCGTTTAACTGAGCACCTACTGTGTACCAGGCTATGCCACCCTAGGCTCCAGGAGCTCATGGTTAGAGGGTGGTGGAGAAGCAAACAGGCACACAAGCAGGTCAGTGCCGCCCAATGAATGCTAGAGGGTGGGCGGGGGCTCTCAGGGCTGACTCTGCCCAAAGATTTCAGAAAAGAGGCAGCAGTTTTTTTTAAAAAAATTATTTTTAATTGAAGGATAATTGCTTTACAATATTGTGTTGATTTCTGCCAAATATCAACATGAATCAGCCATAGGGATACATCTGTCCCCTCCCTCTTGAGCCTCCCTTCCACCTCCCACCCCACCCCACCCCTCTAGGTTATTACAGATCCCTGGTTTGAGTTCCCTGAGTCACACAGCAAATTCCCACTGGCTATCTATTTTACATATGTTAAAATATATACACATGTTATACATATGTTAGAGTACATGTTACTCTCTCCATTCATCCCACTCTTTCCTCCCCTCTTCATGTCCATAAGCCTGTTCTCATTGTCTGTGTCTCCACTGCTACTCTGCAAATAGGATCATCACTGCTATCTTTCTAGATTCCACATATATGCGTTAATATACGATATTTGTTTTTCTCTTTCTGACTTACTTCACTTTGTATAATAGGCTCTAGGTTCATCCACCTCATTAGAACTGACTCAAATGCATCCCTTTTTATGACTGAGTAATATTGCATTGTATATGTGTACCACAGCTTCTTTATCCATTCATCTGTTGATGGACATCTAGGTTGCTTCCATATCCTAGCTATGTAAATAGTGTGAGGCATCAGTTTTTATTAGTAATAACAGCTGCTGATCTTTGCTAAGTCTTTCTCATGTGCTAGTTTCTGTGTGCTAAGTGATTTGCAAACAGTGTTCTGCTAAGCTTCTTTCTAGCCCTAGCAGGTAGGTTCTGCTATTCATTCTAGTTTAAAGATGGGAAAGTCAAGGATCAGAGAGGTTAAGTAACTTGCATCAGGTCACAGAGCTAGTAAGAGGTACAGTTGGGATGTGAGCAAACTGTGGGTCCATAACGCAAATCCTGGCCCCTGGCTTGTTCTTATAAATAAAGTTTTATTGGAACATAGGCACATCCCTGCATTTATATATTATCTGCAACTGCTTTCACACTATGGTGGTAGAATTGATTAGCTGTGATAGAGACCTAACAGCCTGCAAAACTGAACATAGTTATCTGGCCTTTAGCAAAAGGTTTGCTGAGCTCTGCTTTATTACATCAAGTCATTTCATTCCCACGACAACACAATAATTGCCCCATTATATCATGTAAGGAAACCAGGCACAGAGAGGCAAAGTTGCTTATCCGAGGTCACACAGCAGAGCTGGGGTTAACACTCTGGTCACAGTTTGGTCCAGATGTTGTGCTCTAACCATTTGATCCCACTACCTTTGCAGTCAAACCAGCAAGATCTGCTCTTTATACTTGATTTTAGTGCAGAGCAGGAGGAAGAAAAAAAAAGGTACTTGTTAGAACCGGCTCCCAGCAGATGTCAAAATGTTTCCAGTGGCACCAGAGATGCCTGTTGGGAAGGAAAATCTTGGGGAACCAAAACTTTCAATATTTATCTTTGTGGTGACCACACAGTGGGAACTTTGGCAGCTCGCCCAAAATGGTCTGTCGGTGGGAGGCTGTGGGGAGGGGCTGGAAAAAACGGTTTGTAGTAGAACTGAGCCCATGGGGCTGCTGCAAGGATTAAATCAAGTGATAGACACGAGGTGCCCAGCACTGTGACTGCTGAGGTTCTTGCGGGTATTTGCCATCATGTATCTTCAAGAGCTGTTCCCAAGCTGTGTTCTTAGTTCCCAGCAGCCTCTGGTTCACTCGCTGGCTGCTCTCTCAGTTCTGGGTCTTGGCGTGCTCAGTTCTCCCCGTATTTGCTCACCTGGGAGCTGAGACCCAGCTCTCCTAGGCTGTGCAGCCTCAAATCGGGTGTCAGGTGGGCAAGGGTGCTCCTTGACCGCTCCACCCCTGGACTGAGTGTGCATATCCCCCGTTCTGCTACAGCTCACAGTCTCCCCCAATTATATGAGGCCGGGTCGAGGTGGTGAGAGTGCAAGATCCTAGCCCCTAGACCAGCAGTCAGTGACAAGGGCCCTGGGCCTTCGGCTTTGCAGAAAAGAATTCTCACGAAGACGGAAAGTAGTGAAGCAAGTATTTATTAAGAGAAAAAAAAAGAGTACAAGTACATGTTGGATAGATATACGGGCAGACTTAGAGAGTCGCTGAGTCACACCCTCGTGGTAGTTTGAATTTCCTTTATGGGGCATTCCTTCCGGTTTCCTTTGGCCAATCATTTTGATTTGTCTGGTTCACAGTCCATATTTGGTATAGCTCAGGATCCTCCCACATGTGTGCACGCATCTCTTAACCAAGATGGATTCTACCACAAAGGCCTGTGGGTAGAGCATCCCTTGACATCATTCCCCCTTTGACCTCCAAAGAGCCTTTCAGTGCACGTGTGGTTGGGGAGTTCTCCTGACTTTGGGAATGAGAAATACGTGGTCTGGGCAGGGCCCAGATTGCTGTTTTAATTGTCCTCTTGTTCTCATCTTGGAATTTCGGTCCACAGGGAATGAATCTCCGATAGGTTTACCATGGGGGTGGAGGTGGGTGTCTACCTCTGGCCTCAGGGTCATCCTGTACTGTTGGATGCTAAGCAGTAGCCCTGCTGTCTCCCCACTTGATGCCAGTGACGTCTCCCCCCACCCTCCAACAGTGACAACCGAAACTGTTCTTCAGATTGCTAACTGTCCCCGAGGGCGGGGACACAAAATCATGGTTTAGCTTAAACTTCAGAAATGCCTCTTTATGGTTGTGTTCACAAAACCACTGCTTTATAGACTATGTATGGGCTTTTCAAGAGTAATTTTTGACTTTTGGTGACTTCTTCCTAGCTTAATGGCTCAGAACTTCCCTGGAACCCTGCTGTGGAATCACCCAGTGGGGCAGACAAGTTCCTGCAGCCAGAATTCCTGGGTTTAAACCCAACCTCTGCTCTTTACTAGATCTAAACCTCTAGGAAGCTACTTACTCTCACTGAGCCTCAGCTTCCTCATCTGTAAAATGGGGAGTAATTTTAGTATCTACCCTACGAGGTTGTCACGGTATTAAATTGAACAAGTGCTCTTGTTCAGGCACTGGGTAATGTCTGACTCTTTGCAACCCTATGAACTGCAGCATGCCAGAATTCCCTGTCCCACACCAGCTCCCTGAGTTTTCCCAAGTTCATATCCATTGAATTGGTGATGCTATCCAACCACCTCATTCTGAGTGAGCGCATAAAGTGTGATGAGAGAACTTCATGGGGACTTCTGGTGATCCAGTGGCTAAGACTTCACTCTCTCAATGCAAGGGGCCCAGGTTGGATCCTTCGTCGGGGAACTAGATCCCACATCCTGCAACTAAGAGTTCACAGGCTGGAAGTATACGATCTGGCCTGCCACAGTGAAGACTGACGATCCCTGGTGATGCAACTGAGACCAGGTGCAGCCAAATAAATAAAAATAAAATAAATCTTAAAAAAAAAGAGAATACTCTGCAAGGAATACTACTATTATTTCCACGTGGCTCCAAGAGTTGTTGAAAATTCCCAAGCTTGGAATTAAAAAAAAGTTTGTTTGTTCTCATCCCCTGGCCTGCCATGGGCAAGCTCCACGAATTCTGAAACCTCTTCCCCAGGAGAATGAAAGCCTTGGAGAAGATATAAAAGCCATGGCTCTTTTTCTACTGCTTGCCTTGTTTAAAGTGGTCAGTTACGGATCATCAAAGGAGAATGGATCGCAGAGGAGCAGGGGCGGCGTCCCCTTTCGGATGGCTCCCCTTATTAACTCCCATGTCATTGTTTGGTGGGCACTTACGGGCTGGGGAAATGACGGCCACATTTTTCTAGGCCGAAGTGGAACACACTGCGAGGGGGATAGTGAGCTAAAGGGTGGCAGTCATTCTGCACAGTGTCTGCCACGTGGTAAACACTTTGTAAATGTCAGCTGTTGTCCCTCGTGTGGGATGCGAGTTGCTCCTGTCTGGAGGTAATGGTGTTGGAAACCTGCTGTGTGCTGATTGACAGCTCCCCCCACCCACACCCCGAAGATGTGCACCACTGAGCCGGACCTTGTTTGGAAAAAGGTTCTTTGCAGGTGCAAGTAAATTAAGATCTCAAGATGAGATCACCCTGGATGATCTGGTTGGCCCCAATCCAACAACTGGTGGATTTAAAAGAGGAGAAGATAACAGGTGAGAACACCATGTGAGGATGGAGGAAAAGAGTGTAACAGGGAGGAACAGAATCTGACTCCACGTTGCATCTTATTTCTTTTACGTTAACTTTTGCTCGCCATTGCTTTTGTTACTATAATCACGGAAAGAATGCTGTCCACAGCCATAAGCATACCTAACGGCCTGCCTCGGGGAACCCTGCGTCCTCTGCCTGAAAGTTAAAGTGTCTTTGTTTAGCTCACAGGAAGACCTTCTGACCCTGTCCACCTGTGAATGGTGGGAAGAAGGAATGAACACATAACCTCCCTAAGGCTGGCCAAGCAAGAAGAGAGTTTGCAAGACTTAAGGCCGTTTTTTCACTTTACTTTACTTCCTCGCCTCCTCTCCCTCTCTGTTCTACAAAAGACACTGGCCTCCAGACCCCAATAAGATGGTGCTCTAGACCTCTAGTCCTCCATCTCCGTGGATGCCCAGCTTTCTCAATAAAGTCGCTCATCCTTGCCTCAACACTTCATCTCCTGATTTCCTGGCTTGTTGTGCCATGAGCAGAGTGAACTTGGACTCGGTAACCATTGGAGTGATACATCTACACCCTCCAGCCGAGGACCGCTGAGACTGTGGCTGTCCCCAGATGTGGAGGGACAAGCGTGGAGCAGATTCCTCCTTATTGCCCTCGGAGGGGACCAGCCCGGTGACACCGTGACCTTGGGCTTCTGGCCTCAGGAACGGTGAGAGAATACCTTTCTGTGGTATTAAGCTGCCCACTTTCTGGTACTTTGTTACAGCAGCCACAGAAACTAATAAAACACCTGATTTGGATGATATACTTTTCCTTTTTTTTAAAAAAAATTTTTATTTTATTCAAGTACAGTTGATTGACAATGTTATGTTAATTTCTGCTGTACAACTCAGTGATTCAGTTTACATATATATGGATATTGTTTTCACACTCTTTCCATCATGATTTATCACAGGATATTAAATATAGTTCCCTGTGCTATGCAGTAGGACCTGTTATTTGTCCATCCTATATATAATAGCTTGCATCTGCTAATCCCAAACTCCCAATCTATCCCTCCACCACCACCCTTCTCCTAGGCAACCACAAAGTCTGTTCTCTATGTCTGTGGGTTTATTTCATAGATAAATTCATTTGTGTCTTTATACACACACACACACACACACACACGTGTATGTATATGTATACATGCACATATATTTTTTGGCTGTGCTCCATGGCCTGTGGGATCTTGTTTCCCCAACCAGGGATTGAACCTGTGCCCTTGGCAATGAAAGCACTGAACCCTAACCATTGGCCTGCCAGTGAATTCTGTCATACTTTAGAATCCACATATAAGTTACATGCTATTTGTCTTTCTCTAACTTAGCTTCACTCAGTCTGATAATCTCTAGGTCCACCTATATCTCAGCAAATGGCATTATTTCATTCTTTTTTATGGCTGAGTAGTATTCCATTACATATATCAATATAATGCCTGTCAACACTCAGGTTGCTTCCATGTCTTGGCTATTGCAAATAGTGTTGCTATGAAGAGTGTGTGCCATCCTTTGGGCATGAAAGGTCATTCTAAATGGTCTCTAGACTTGACATTTTATAACTTCAAATCTTGTGGAAAATTACTTCTCTTCAAATTTCCTCTCATTCCTGTGATTATTCAAAGCCGGAAGTCTTGGTCTGGCATCATCTGTCTTTGTTACTGATCTTCCTTTTTTTTGTAATTTTAAAAATTATTTGGTTCTTCACTTTTGGCTGCGTTGGGTCTTCCTTGCTATGTGTGGGCTTTTCTCCAGTTGTGGCGCGTGGGGACCACTCTTCCTTGAGCTGCATGGGTTTCTCACTGTGGTGGCTTTCCTTGTTGCAGAGCACAGGCTCTAGGTGCTTGGGCTTCAGTATTTACGGCGCTCGGGCTCAGCGGTTGCAGTGCGTGCGCCCTGGAACTTGTGGGCTTCAGTAGTTGTGATCCGCAGGCTCAGTAGTTGCAGCCTGCAGGTTCCAGAGTGCAGGCTTGGCAGTTGTGGTGCAGCGGCCTAGTTGCTCTGCAGCATGTGGTGTTGTCCTGGACCAGGGATCAAACCCATGTTCTCTGGACTGGCAGGTGGATTCCTATCCCCTGCCCCACCAGGGAAGTACCTGATCTTCCATTTAAACAAGACAGAACAGTCCTCCAGTGCAGAGCCTTCCGTGGACCCCAGGAGCTAGATTTTCATGTTATTTATTTTTTATGACTGGTTATAGTAATTATTACACCAGTTTTTCATTAATAGTGATAAAAGGTCTTGTTGGAAAAGTTATTTATTTATTGAGGTAAGAAAAGCAGTTGGTTTAAGGAAAAATATTAAGTAAGTGATTACAGATTTTGCCTAACATGGTGAAGGTGGTATGAGCTGTCTGATGTCAGGGATACTGTTTTAATTAGAGGTGTGTGTGTGTCTGTGTGTATTTGTGTGTGTGTATCACACAGCTCATGAATTTACTTTTCTAACCGTACAGGAAGTCCCTGAGATACAAGTGTTTATGAACCAAGGTAAATCATTTTGAACAGCAAACAGCAGTGCAAAATTAAGATCTCTCAACAATTAAAGGGCAAAGCTGTCACCTGTTATGAAACATCACTGGAATTAATGAAGTAGCGAGAAGGTTATTTTAGAATCAAAATGGTATCAACAGCCCCAAACCTAGGTGCACCTTCTCTCCTCTTTGGGTAGGTGATAGCCAGCCAGATGACCTTGACTTGACTTTGAATGGAACTTGCCTTGTGGTTGGTAACCATGTTTAATGAGGGGAGCCTGTAGAGAAAAGATAGATGCCTCGAATCCACCCTTTACTGAAGAATCAGAATGAACTCAGCCATGCATAGGATGCTTACTGAGATCTCATAATCGCAGACAGAAGGTGAGGAGGAGTCCTTTATATGACAGAGAATTGGAAATGCTAAAGCCTTTCTGAAGGGCTGTGCCTCTTTCAAAAGATGAAGTCCTTCTGCAAGATGACTAGCCCCTTGGGGCTGGTGCACTGGGATGACCCAGAGAGATGGTACGGGGAGGCAGGTGGGAGGGGGGTTCAGGATGGGGAACACGTGTACACCCGTGGCAGATTCATGTCGATGTATGGCAAAACCAATACAATATTGTAAAGTAAAAAAATAAAATAAAATCTGAAAAAAAAAAAAAAGACTAGCCTGGACTCTGAAAAAGTGTCTAGTGACATGAACATTAAAACAAGGCAGTGGGGGCTATTCTAGGTTAAAAGAAATTAAAGGGATACGACATCTAAGTGAAATACATGACCCCTGATTGAGTTCTGGATTAAACAAAGAAAAGTGGTATCACTGAGATATTACTAAAAATGTATCATTGGGGTTGCTAGGAGGATGTTAATATGGGTCATTATTAATAATGTTAATAAGGTAACATTATTGTATAATGTTGAAGCTCTTGGCTGTGATAATGGTGTTATTACACATGGAATATGTTGGAGAATGTACTTGTTATTAGGAAATATATGTTGAAGTATTCAGGAATGAAATGCTTCAAATTGTTTTCACATAGTTCAGCAAAAAACAAAACACAGGTAAGCAAATGTGGCAAAGTGTTAAATAAATCTAGTGACCAATAAATCTAGATGAACCTAGGTGCCCATTATCCTATTATTTTAAATTTTCTATAGGATGACAAATTTTCAAAATAAAGAGTTGGGAAATGGGGCTAGACTTATTGCTTTGTAGTTTTGCTTGCTTTTATGGAAATAAGAATTTGGCAATTTAACTGAGCTCCTAAAGTTCTGGTTTTAGTGACTCACTTATTTTTAAAGCACTTCCTGGGCCTTCCTTGGTGGTCCGGTGGTTGCAAATCCACCTTCCAAGGCAGGGGACACAGGTTTGATCTCTGGTTGGGGAACTAAGATCCCATATACCACGGGCCAGCTAAGCCTGTGTGCCACCAACTACTGAGCCCACGAGTTAAGGAACCAGTGCCTCACAGCTAGAGAGGAGCCCACGAGCTGCAACTAAGCCAGACTGAAGATCCCATGTGCTGCATCTGAGACCTGATGCAGCCAAAAATGAAAAGTAAATTAAATAAATATAAAAAAATAAAGCACTTCCTTTGTGTGAGCAAAGCTCTAAGGGAAAAAAATTCCCTTCTAGGCTTCAGAGGCATTAATAGACAACAGATGCTCCCCTTGTATCATGGATTTTCTGCTGTGTTGGATCCAGGACAGGATGCTGCTGCTATCCTCATCCCCCAGGCGTCTCAGGCTTATGCCACCTCTCTCTTGTACCAGGGCCGTGATTCTGATCGTCTCAGCAGGGTTGGCAAATGAATAGCGCACATCGTGATGCTCCTACTCTTGTATCCGTGGAAGACATCACTAATCAATTTCAGCACAATGCTCCAGCCAGTCACCACTAATCAATCTCAGAGAAATGGTCACTTGATATCCCAGGCAATTGTTTACCCCCGCAGTTTTCAAGCACAAGAAGTATGAGTCTGAATTACTCTAAACCTGGTAAAAATGGTATCCAGGTTGTCGTGGTGACTCAGCCCTCTCCACTTGCCTTCTCCCACCAACATAATAAAACAGGATGTTCAGTTCAGTTCAGTCGCTCAGTCGTATCCGACTCTTTGCGACCCCATGAATCGCAGCACGCCAGGCCTCCCTGTTCATCACCAACTCTCAGAGTTCACTCAGACTCACGTCCATCGAGTCCATGATGCCATCCAGCCATCTCATCCTCTGTTGTCCCCTTCTCCTCCTGCCCCCAATCCCTCCCAGCATCAGAGTCTTTTCCAATGAGTCAACTCTTCGCATGAGGTGGCCAAAGTACTGGAATTTCAGCTTTAGCATCATTCCTTCCAAAGAAATCCCAGGGTTGATCTCCTTCAGAATGGACTGGTTATCTTGCCCCAAATCTCTTTTAAACATTCAGTGGGACCTCAGGGTACTCCTGTGTACTCACCAGGAGATTGGCTTCCACATTTGGGGCTGCCATTGCTCCCGGGGTTGCTGTCACCGAGTTCATGGGTGCTGTTCCCTCTGCCAGGGGCATCTCTTTTCTATTCTTCTGAATTTCATCTAGCTTATCCTGCCTCTTGAGAAATCTGTATGCAGGTCAGGAAGCAACAGTTAGAACTGGACATGGAACAACAGACTGGTTCCAAATAGGAAAAGGAGTATGTCAAGGCTGTATATTGTCACACTGCTTATTTAACTTATATGCAGAGTACATCATGAGAAACGCTGGACTGGAAGAAGCACAAGCTGGAATCAAGATTGCCAGGAGAAATATCAATAACCTCAGATATGCAGATGACACCACCCTTATGGCAGAAAGTGAAAAGGAGCTAAAAAGCCTCTTGATGAAAGTGAAAGAGGAGAGCGAAAAAGTTGGCTTAAAGCTCAACATTCAGAAAACGAAGATCATGGCATCTGGTCCCATCACTTCATGGGAAATAGATGGGGAAACAGTGGAAACAGTGCCAGACTTTATTTTTTTGGGCTCCAAAATCACTGCTGATGGTGACTGCAGCCATGAAATTAGAAGACGCTTACTCCTTGGAAGAAAAGTTATGTCCAACCTAGATAGCATTTTCAAAAGCAGAGACATTACTTTGCCGACTAAGGTCTGTCTAGTCAAGGCTATGGTTTTTCCTGTGGTCATGTATGGATGTGAGAGTTGGACTGTGAAGAAGGCTGAGCGCCAAAGAATTGATGCTTGTGAAGTGTGGTGTTGGAGAAGACTCTTGAGAGTCCCTTGGACTGCAAGGAGACCCAACCAGTCCATTCTGAAGGAGATCAGCCCTGGGATTTCTTTGGAAGGAATGATGCTAAAGCTGAAACTCCAGTACTTTGGCCACCTCATGCGAAGAGTTGACTCACTGGAAAAGACTCTGATACTGGGAGGGATTGGGGGCAGGAGAAGAAGGGGACGACCGAGGATGAGATGGCTGGATGGCATCATGGACTCGATGGACGTGAGTCTGAGTGAACTCCGGGAGATGGTGATGAACAGGGAGGCCTGGCGTGCTGCGATTCATGGGGTCGCAAAGAGTCGGACACGACTGAGTGACTGAACTGAACTGAACTATCCACTGGGGCTCTTGGCACCAACACTTAAAAAAAGAAAACTTGGGACAAATGGATGAGGAAGTTGTGGTTCATATACTCAATGGGATATTGCTCAGCTATAAAAAAGAATGCATTTGAGTCACTTCTAATGAGGTGGATGAAACTGGAGCCTATTATATGGAATGAAGTAAGTCAGAAAGAGAAACACCAATACAGTACATTTAATGCATATATATGGAATTTAGAAGGATGGTAACGATGATCCTATATGCAAGGCAGCAACCAAGACACAGATGTAAAGAGAAGGCCTTTGGACTATGTGGGAGAAGGTGGGGTGGGATGATTTGAGAGAATAGCATTGAAACGTGTATATCACCATATGTAAAGTAGATGACCAGCGCAAGTTGGATGCCTGAAGCAGGGCACTCAAAGCCGGTGCTCTGGGACAACCCAGAGGGATGGGGTTCAGGATGGGGGACACATGTACATCCATGGCTGATTTGTGCCGATGTATGGCCAAAACCACTGCAATATTATAAATTAATTAGCCTCCAATTAAAATAAATTAATAATTAAAAAAGTAACTTGGGAATTCCCTGGTGGTCCAGTGGTTAGAACTGAGCACTTTTCACTACCATAGCTGGGGTTCAGTTTCTGGTGGGGGAAATTAGATCCTGCAAGCTGCCTGACACTGATGAAAACAACGGCAGCAGCAACAAATTAATCGAGGTATATTTTACATATCATATATTTTATCCATTTTAAGTGTACAATTTGACAGTTTTTTTTAGTAAATTCACCGAGTTGTGCAACTGTTGCCACCCCGCAGTGAGATCCGTCACAGCCATTAACCAAGGCCTTAGACTCTGGCCAGAACTTTACTCCACGGACCCCTGGTTCTTAGGTCTACAGGAACTATGCCTCTGGCTTTCCTGGGCCCCCGCTTGCAGAGAGTAGATTGTGGGATTTCTCAGCCTCCATAATAGAGCCAATCCCTCATAATAAATCTTCCCATATTTTTAGATACATCCTACTAGTTTTGTTTCCCTGGAGAATCCTGGCTAATTCAGAGGCTACCCTGAGAACTGGTCATTTTCCCTTTCCGTCTCTGAGAGTAAACAGGAGAAGGAAGCACAGATGTGCTCTGGGCTTGCTTTGCAACCTGCGTGGCCGGAGTCTGTGCCTGGGCCCGGGGCTGAAGCGTGCAGCTGCTGGTGTCAGTAAAAGGCCTTTCTCTACTTGTTTTTTCAGTGGTTCATCCTGGCAGCAGAATGTGCAGAGGACGCTGGCAGATGGAGCGGAGGGGAAGCCAGTGGAGAGAAATACCTGGAGAGATGCTCTGTGAACGGGAATCCAAATAGGGAGTCTTTTCACCCAAAGCAGGCACCATGGACCTTGATTTTGGAGCTGGTGGAGATGGGAGGCACACTGGGGAAGCACCAGAGGTCTCCCCAGAACACTTATTAAGCTCCTGTTGTTTGTTAGGCTATAATCTCTGGAGAGTCCACAGTACACTGAGCCCTAGTTCAAAACCCGAGGCTGGATTACCTCTCGAGCATCCCTCAAGGATAACCTTCCTTCTTTCCTTTTTTTCCGTTTATTTCTGCCATGCTGTGTGGTCTTACGTTCCCCGACCAGGGAACAAACCCGTATTGCCTATAGTGGAAGCATGAAGTCTTAACCACTGGACCACCAGGGAAGTCCCTGACCTTTCTTCCTTAACTCAATCACTTTCAGAGGTGGGGCACCTCTGATCACCTTCACTGGCTCAGCTGGGTCAGGGCAGCCAGGATAATGCTCCTGTGCTTAAATATCTCCACATGCAGAAATGACGCCTGCACTTGGATGAAGAGCATAAGGAAAAGTACCTGTCTTTCCCACTTACCTTTTCTAAATGCCAGGTTCCTATTAGAGGTGAGCGTGCAGATGGCAGGATTTGGATCTGTTTCTTCGGCGGTGTCACTATTATTTTTAAAAATTTCATCAGACATTTCCGGAACAATCTTTTAATGTTGCTGGTGTTCTTGATACTTATACCTTGGCTCCTCTCCTCTCCACTCAGGCTTCTGCTGTTGCATTCACACTGCTTTTGCCAGGGCCCCTGGTGCTCTCCAGATCGCCAGATTCAGAGGTCAGTGTTGCCGTCACATTACTTTTCAATCCAGTAGCTTTCAGCACTCTCACCTTCTTAGAACACTTTCTTCTCTTGGCTTCGGTGACGCTTTCTTGGCTGTCCACATATTCACTGGAAGCTATTTATAATCTTTTCTGACTTTTCTGCCTCTGTTCTTTGCCGTCTTATGCCCCCACCATGGAATCAACCATTTGTGCATTGATCTCTGGCTTCTCTTGAAGGGGAAGGGTACTTAGAGACCACAGTCTGGGTGCTAGAGATGCGTTTTTTATTTTAAATAAAATAAACATCTTGAGTTTATACTGAGACTTCACATTCAAACTCAGGACCATCAAGTTTTTACTTAACTTGTTCAATCTTATATCAAAGTCTTTCTTCCACATCCAAATTCCTGATTCTCCAAGAAACCGACATAATTACTCATTTGCTTTATTGTGTAACACATGCAGAATTATCTCAGGAAAACAACAGCAAGACTGCCATCAATGATTTAATTAATAAAAATAGTTTGAGGTGCTTTTTTTGGCCTTAATATATATCTTACTAGAGGTGTTTTAAAATCACTATGTTTGAAAGTCACTTGAATAGTTTCTTTCCATGTGTTTATGGCACTAACTCAATGGACAAGGAAGGTCATTTGTTTCATTTTGCTTTCTTTCAATTTTTAGGAATTAAAAAAAATCTATTTTATTTATTTATTTTTAATTTTTACAGTTTTGGCTATGCGTGTCTTTGTTGTGGCACATGGGTTTTCTCTAGTTGCCCCTTGGCATGTGGAATCTTAGTTCCCCAACCAGGGATCGAACCTGTGTCCCCTGCCTTGGCAGGTGGATTCTTAACTGCTGGACCACCAGTTCAGTTCAGTTCAGTCACTCAGTCATGTCTGACTCTTTGCGACCCCATGAATCGCAGCACGCCAGGCCTCCCTGTCCATCACCAACCCCCAGAGTCCACCCAGACCCACGCTCATCGGGTCAGTGATGCCATCCAGCCATCTCATCCTCGGTCGTCCCCTTCTTCTCCTGCCCCCAATCCCTCCCAGTATCAGAGTCTTTTCCAGTGAGTCAACTCTTCGCATGAGGTGGCCAAAGTACTGGAGTTTCAGCTTTAGCATCATTCCTTCCAAAGAAATCCCAGGGCTGATCTCCTTCAGAATGGACTGGTTGGATCTCCTTGCAGTCCAAGGGACTCTCAAGAGTCTTCTCCAACACCAGAGTTCAAAAGCATCAGTTGTTTGGCGCTCAGCCTTCTTCACAGTCCAACTCTCACATCCATACATGACCACAGGAAAAACCATAGCCTTGACTAGATGGACCTTAGTCGGCAAAGTAATGTCTCTGCTTTTGAATATACTATCTAGGTTGGTCATAACTTTTCTTCCAAGGAGTAAGCGTCTTTTAATTTCAAGGCTGCAGTCACCATCTGCAGTGATTTTGGAGTCCCCCAAAATAAAGTCTGACACTGTTTCCACTGTTTTCCCATCTATTTCCCATGAAGTGATGGGACCGGATGCCATGATCTTCGTTTTCTGAATGTTGAGCTTTAAGCCAACTTTTTCACTCTCCTCTTTCACTTTCATCACTGGACCACCAGGAAAGCCCTAAAAAAGTAACTTTAAAATTAGAGTAAAAAAATGTAGTTTGAAAAATGTTTATAATGTTATAAAGTCAAATTTACCCAATTTATTCATTGAAATCTAGCTTCTATCTTTCTCCTTTTTAACTGTGTCCTACCTTCCCTGGTAGCAAACCATTTGTATTTTGATTTATTTTCCCATTAAAAAATATGTTCATATTCCACCTCTTTAAGAAAGACGCAGCACAATATGGCAACATAATATACACGGTTTTCTCCATCTTGGTTTTTTTTCATTTAATCATACATCATGAGGACTCTTCCGTAGCAGACTATAACACACTCCACCTTCCTCTGGCAGCTGAGTAGGGGGCGGTGTTGCATCCAGGTTCAGTATTAATTGAACCAGCTCCTGCTCCCCAATATACATGGTTCCCAGTTCTCTGCCACCACCAGTGACACTGCAGTGATTCGCCTCATGCACACTTCTTTGTCTTTTTTGCCAGTGTATTTTGGGGTAGATTTATTTATTTATATTTTAAATGTTTGTTTATCTTTGGCTGCGAGAGCTTTCTCTGATGGCTGAGCCTGGGCTTCTCTTGTTGCAGAGCGTGGGCTCTAGGGCACGCGGGCTCGGCAGTTGTGGTGCACGGGCTTAGTTGCCCTGAGGCATGTGGAATCTTCCTGGGCCAGGTCTTGAACCTGTGTCCCCTGCATTGGCAGGTGGATTCCTAACCATTGAACCATCAGGGAAGTACTGGGGCAGATTTTTAAGAGTGGGATTGCCAGTCAATGGATAAATACACACGAAACTTTGCTGGAGGTTGTCAAGCCGCCTCCACTGGAGTTGTGTCCTTTTGCATTCTGGCCAAGAACATCTGGAGAGCCTGTTTCCCCACTGCTTACAAAATGGCAGGTTGTAAAACTTCGAGGATGGTAGCTAACTGGTTAGAAGAAGCTCCTGAACTGGTCTTTGCTCTCACCCAGCAATCGGCTCTATCCATAGCAGCCAGAGAGCTCTTTTTGTAAATGTTAGTGATGTCACATCACTCCCTTGCCTGCAACCCTGATGGCTTCTACTTTCAACATCTGCAACCCCACGGACTGTAGCCCGCCAGGCTCCTCTGCCCATGGGGTTTCCCAGGCAAGAACACTGGAATTGATTACTATTTCCTTTTCCAGGGGATCTTCCTGACCCAGGGATTGAACCTGGGTCTCCTGCATTGCAGGCAGACTCTACCATTGGAGCTACCAGGGAAGTCCTCAGCCAACCCCCTCACCTGGCTGCAAAGTCCTACATAATCTAGTTTCTTCCTACCTCTTCGATCTCATCTTGTCAGTTCCCCCATTGGCTCACTTTGTGCTGACTGTCTTGGCCTTTTCTTGTCCCTTCAGTCACTAAGTCAGTCCTTCCTCAGGGCCTTGACATTTGCTGTTCCTTCTGCTTGGAACTGTCCCCTTTTCTTTGCACAGTTTCCGTATCTCCGTATTTACATACCAGCTTCTGTCTTCAAAGAAACCTCTTTCAACCAATGACTTAAAGTACCCCTCCACTCATTCTTCCTTATCCTTTTTATTCTAAAAAACTATATATTTTTTTGGTGTTGACTGATTGATTATAAGCTCCTTAACAGCAGAGTCTTTTCCTGCCTTCTCATCCTGGAATGCTCAATACGTATGGTTCACTGGATGAATGTGCTGTGCTAAGTAGCTTCAGTTGTGTCCGATCCTTTGTGACCCCATGGACTGCAGCCTGCCAGGCTCCTCTGCCCATGGGATCCTCCAGGCAAGAATACTGGAGTGGGTTGCCTGCCCTCCTCCAGGGTTGGATGAATGCTGCTGCTGCTAAGTCACTTCAGTCGTGTCCGACTCCGTGCGACCCCATAGACGGCAGCCCATCAGGCTCCCCCGTCCCTGGGATTCTCCAGGCAAGAACACTGGAGTGGGTTGCCATTTCCTTCTCCAATGCATGAAAGTGAAAAGTGAAAGTGAAGTTGCTCAGTAATGTCCGACTGTTCGCGACCCCATGGACTGCAGCCTATCAGGCTCCTCCATCCATGGGATTTTCCAGGCAAGAGTACTGGAGTGGGGTGCCATCGCCTTCTCCAGGGTTGGATGAATGAATACCCAGCAAATATTTCGCCTGGGAAGGAAATCATCCTTGGGCTCATTCTCAGTCTCTGTCAGTAGAGGGCGCTCCATGAAGGCAGAATCATTTATTCATTTCTGTGCCTGTAGCTGGGGGCTTCCCAGTGGTTAAAAAAAAAATCCTCCTGCCAATGTAGGAGATGCTGGAGACTCGGGTTTGATTCCTGGGTCAGAAAGATCCCCTGGAGAAGGAAATGGAAACCCACTCCAGTATTCTTGCCGGGACAGTCCCATGGACAGAGGAGCCTGTCGGGCTACACCACGTAGTGTAGCAATGAGTCCAGCATGACTGGGCACACAGCATGTAAGTGTAGTTGCTGTTGTTCAGTTGCTAAGTAGTGTCTGACTTTTGCAACCCGATGGACTGCAGTCTGCCAGACTCCTCTGTCCATGGAAAGTGGGTTGCCGTTTCCTTCTCCAGGGCATCTTCCCAGACCAGGACTGAACCCACATCTCCTGCACTGGCAGGCAGATTCTTTACCACTGAACCACCAGGGAAGCTCCTTCACCTGTAGTACCTGCCACTTAATAGGAGCTCAGGAGGGACAAATTCAGATTTTGTGGAACCCGAAGCTCATACAGTTGAGGAGGCGTCTTTAGGTAACAGAATATAGAATTACAAATGTCACATTAGGTGGAAGGCCTTGCAAGGGACCCATATAAGTAAGAGAGGGCCCCTGATGCTTAAGCCTTGTTCAGTTCAGTTCAGTTCAGTCACTCAGTCGTGTCCGACTCTTTGCGACCCCATGAATTGCAGCACGCCAGGCCTCTGTTAGTTTCAGGGAAACCCTTCTCCAGGGCTCATTAAATGATGTTGAATGAGTGACTGAGTCCAAGGTAGATTTTAAATGCCTGACTTTTACGGGTTTCATTTTCAGTGGGCAGAAACGCAAAGACAGCTGTAACAGCAGGACAGAACGACCTGCTCCATTTTACTCTTGCACGTAATTAGGATATTTTTTATCTTTCCAATTTAAGGTGGTTTAGACCTCAGGTTTGTACCCAACAGGAAAGAAACTAATCGGATGTTTCGCTGGGGCCATGCTATTAGGCAGCTGCTGTCTGGGCCTTTTTGCCCTCCATTTCTCTTTCTTGTGCTAACAGCACATTCATTTCCTCTCGGAGAGTTGTCCTCTGCCTCTTTTAATCCTTGTGGCTCTGGTGGGGCAGATCCCAGTTCTAACTAAGGGTGTGTACCTGTCAAGTTAGCACATTTCAATCCCCCCTCCAGTAATTTAATTATTATTATTATTGTTTTGTCATGCCACGCAGCTTGTGGGATCTTAATTCCCTGACCAGGGATTGAACCTGGGTCCTTGGCAGTGAAAGTGCAGAGTCCTAACCACTGGACTGCCAGAGAACTCCCTCCAGTAATTTAATTAATAGTCACTTCCATATCCTTTGTACCATGTGCTAGTCACTTATTTAAGCATTTTGTATGTGTGTGTTTATCCATTTAATCCCCACCATGAGCCTTTGAGGGAAGTACAATTATTGTCTGTATTTTACAGATGGAAAAAATGGAGACACAGAGGGGTTAAAGGCTTTGTCCAAGGTCCCCAGCAGGTAAGTGATGGAGCCAGAGTTTGAATCTAGCCAGTATGACTCTTTCTTGACCACCATTATTGAGTTGCATCTTCATTAGCTCAGGCAAGAAAGAAGAGATCCATGCCAGTGAGTCAGAATCCCAAGGCTCAGAACTAGAGGGGGGGGATTTCTGTGACTGTAGTAGCTGCTGACAGTTCAGGTGATGAATGCTAGAAGCTTCCAGGGCCACAGTGTAGAGCCGGAAAAGGTTGCCACCCTGAGGAGCCATGGGGACCCTATCTGTGGTGGCTGTTGGCACACTCGTTCTCAGCCCGTGTGTGAAAGTCAACTTCTGGGCTTCCCTCACAGGAGCCGAGATGTTCCCTTTATTTATTTATTGTTTTAAAAATGCATTTATTTATTTATTTAACTCCCCTGGCTCTCAGTTGAGACACACGAGATTTTCATTGCAGCATACGTGCTAAGTCGTGCCTGACTCTTTGTGATCCTGTGGACTGGCGTCCACCAGGCTCCTCTGTCCGTGGGATTCTTCAGGGAAGAATACTGGAGTGGGTTGCCATGCCGTTCTGCAGGAGATCTTCCCGACCTGGGGACCGAACTCGTGTCTCTTACGTCTCCTGCACTGACAGGTGGGTTATTTACCACTAGTGCCACCTGGCAAGCCCCTTGTTGCGGCACGTGGGTTCTTTTATTTGCAGCATGCAGGGTCTTCAGTTGCAACATGCAAGCTCTTAGTTGGGGCATGTGGGATCCAGTTCCTTGACCAGGGAATCGAACCCGGGTCCCTCTGCCTTGGGAGATCGGAGTCTCAGCCACTGGACCAAGGAAGTCCCAAGATGTTCTCTTTATTGTTCAAGAAAGCTTGAGTTGGGTTTTCTAGATTTTGCAGCTTAAGAAAAGCTTAACTTTTTTCTGACCTCAATGACTTTTTGTAGGAGAATTTGAGGAAGAATTCCTCTTGGCATCCTGGACAGGAATAATGTGCCCAGACTCTCAGGTACCCTCCTCCTGCTGGCAGTGAAGTGTGTGGAGAGTATGAATGATGGAGGCAGAGGGCACAGGTTTGATTCTCAGCCAGGGACCCTAGGGAAGTCACCTGGGCCCCCTGAACCTGGAGAAATGGTGCAGACTGCCTTTCTGGGTGATGGGTAAAACTTTAACAAGATCACACAGGCAAGAGCTTCTGGCTCATAAAACATGCTTCACGCACATAGACTCTCCTGTCCTCTCTACCCTCTTAGGCTTTGTCTGTCTTTACCTGCTATTAGGGTCTTCCAGAGAAACAGAACCAATTGTATATATGCATAAAATATATTTTATATATGAGCAAACTCTGGGAGATGGCGAAGGACGGGGAAACCTGGCATGCTGCAGTCCATGGGGTCGCAAAGGGTCAGACATGATTGAGTGACTAAATCTTACATTTTTATATATTTAAATATATAAATAAACTTAAATACACACTTTATGTTGTTGTTGTTCAGTCGCTAAGTTGTGTCTGACTCTTTGAAACCCTATGGACTGTAGCCCAACAGGCTCCTCTGTCCATGAGATTCTCCAGGCAAGAATACAGGAGTGGGTTGTCATTTGCTTCACCAGGAGATCTTCCTGACCCAGAGACTGAACCTGGGTCTCTTGCACTGCAGGTGGACTCTTCCCCATGTGAGCCACCAGAGAAGCCCCTAAAATATAAACCTTTATTTAAATATATATAAGTATTAAGTATGTGTATTATTTTATTTTAGCAAATGAGTCCATACAATGGTGGGAGCTGGCAAGCGCAAAAATCCAACAAGCTGAACACTCAGGCTGAAATCTTTGTGCTGGATTTTTGAAGCAGAATTCCCTTTTCTCCAGAAAACCTCAGTTTTTGCTCTTGAAGTCTTCAGCTGATTGGATGAAGTCCTTGCATTATGGAGGGCAAGCTCCTTCACCCAGTGTCAACTGGTTTTACGTGTTCATCACATCTACACTATCCCTTCGTGGCAACATCTGGGTTAGTGTTCAGCCCAGACGATTGGCACCATAGCCTGGCCTAAGCTGACACCCCAACATTCACCTCCACCTTTGCTGATGCAGTTTCTGTGGACCTCAGTTTCCCCATCTGTTCACTGGGGAGCGGGCCTTGCCGTGCGCTGCAGGCTTCTTCTCTCTGAAGTGGGAACAGTGGACCAGGCCAGGGCTAACGGGCGAGAGGAGGCGAGCCCTGGTGAAGGATGAGGATGATTTCTGGACTCAGCATCCTCACCGATGTGGGACAGATGCTTCTGCAGTTTGAGGCCTTTTGTTCCCCGAGTCCCTGAGTCATCTCAGGGGAGGAGAAGGTAACATCAGAGCCTGACGGCGGCTGATGGCATGTACCGGAGCTATTTATATGATTCTCAGCTCTTTTCACGAAGACAGTTTCAGCCCAGAAGGGAGCACACCCAGCCCTTCTGGGTAGCAGCTCCAAGCACATAGATGTGCACAGTCGATCTGCCATCGTCCTAAGGAGAGGCCCCCTTCCTTGCGTTCAGCACCCATGCTGGGAGGAGAAAGGAGGCAGGAAAGCAGGGGGAAGGGAGGGGGTGACACAGTTGAGTACCTATTTTGTGGGAAGGGACACACACAGCCACCCACATGTGTAAAGTGGAGAGCAGGGTCTGGATCCTGGTTTTGACACTGCCTCGTGGTTCTGGCTCAGCCGGGCAAGTCAAGGGGCCTCTCTGACCCTCGGTCTCTTCTGTGGATGGGGGAATCCCGGTAATAGTGCGCAGTTTGCAAGGACGCGGTGAGGATGACAGCAGATAAAATATGTGCGGAGCCTTTCATTCTTGGATGTCGCTACATGGCCTGGTGGGTGAGGGCTCCTGAATCAAGAGGATCAGAGATGACCCCAGGCTGGATATGGTCATGTCCACTGTGCTGCCGCTGGCCACTCCGAGGTCAGGTTCAGCGCTCAGCCATCCTGGGTCTCGGTGTTTATGTTTATTTTTTAGCACGGGAATGGTACCGTAAAGGAAGAAGGAGAGCTATTAACGAGCATATTATTATTCAATAATGGGAGATAATAAGTAGCTGCCCTGATTGTATTATGAGCCTGTAACTTGAGGTTCATACTGTGATTCAAGCTCAACATTTGAAGTATTTTTAAGTGGGAGCCCAGGTTTTCAAGTACCCAAAATAAAAAATTAAAAACACATACACAAACACACAAAGAACAATTACTTAAAAGTGGTAAAATTAACATCCCTTCATTCTCGGCCTTCTAACTAGCTTTCTGATTATACATGAACATTTATGACTCCTCCAGACAAATGAGGTTAGGGGGATGAGATAGCTTCCACCCAAGTAATGAAAAGCTGCCATGGGGTGATTCTTGGTGTTTGAAAAGGCCAGGTGGTCAACATAAGCGTTTTGGGAATGGTTTGATGGTCATCAATTCAGTCGCTCAGTCGTGTCTGACCCTTTACGACCCCATGGACTGCAGCACGCCAGGCTTCCCTGTCCATCACCAACTCCCGGAGCTTGCTCTAACTCATGTCCATCGCGTCAGTGATGCCATCCAACAATCTCACCCTTTGATAGTCATAGACGGTGTTTATCCCACCAGATCCTCTTAGGGGCCCTGAGAGGCTGGCGTCATGAGGCCCATTTTGCAGATGGTGATCACTGAGATTCAGAGAGGTGATGGACCTTAGGGGAAGAGCCAGTGCAGGAAGGATGCTAATGGCAACCCTGACCTGTCTGCTGAGGACCAGCTTAGGTGAGAACAGACTAGAGGCATTTTCTTTACTTTTAGTTTTAAAAAAATTGAAAAAAAAATTTTTTTGCTTGCTTGGGTCTTCGTTGCTGCATGTGGGCTTTCTCTCTCTCTCTTTTTGATATAAATTTATTTACTTTAATTGGAGGCTAATTACTTTACATTAGTGCAGTGGTTTTGCCATACATTGACGAGAACCTGCCGCGGGTGTACGTGTGTTCCCCCTCCTCCCACCTCCCTAGTTGCAGCGATCGGGGGCTGCTCTCTAGTTGCGGTGCACAGGCTTCTCATTGTGGCGGCATCTCTTGTTGCAGAGCACGGGCTCTAGGGCTCCTGGGCTCAGGAGTGGTGGTGTTCAGGCCCCCATGGCATGTGGGATGTTAGTTCCCGGACTCGGGATCGAATCCGTGTCCCCTTCACTGGCAGGCGGATTCTCAACCACTGGACCACCAGAGAAGTCCAAGTACTTCCTCAGGGATCTTTTTCTTTTTTTTAAATTAGAGGATAATTACTTAACAGAATTGTGATGGTTTTTTTCATACATCAACATGGATTGGCCATAGGTATATATACGTCCCCTCTGTCTTGAAACCCCTCCCCCACCCCACCCCTCTATTATGGATTTGGCTGTACCGGGGCTTACTTGCTGCACGCAGGATCTTTGATCATGGCTGTGGCACATGGGATTTTTAGCTGCGATATGTGGGATCTAGTTCCATGACCCGGGATTGAACCCAGGCCCCCTGTACTGGGAGCGTGGGGTCTTAGCCACAGGACCACCAGAGAAGTCTCCTTGTGGGCTCTTTCTCGGTGGCCCTGGGATGCCGTGTGATGTGTTTGGATCTGGACTGGCGTCCACAGACCTGTCACAAATCCATCCTCAGGCTTCCTTGACCTCATCTTGTCCCTCCCTGCCTCCAAGCCCATCTCACTTGTCCAGAACATCTGGGTTTCCATCAGGGGAGCCTGAGCTGCTGCTACTTGCTAAACAATTCCGCGTTTGCGTTTCTAACCACCTTCTATTTATGGCTAAGAGCTCCGGCTTCCAATTTGGGCAGGAACGTATGGTTTCCTCTTACAATAAATGCACTTTATACCTTTTAAGCATGTGTAGGTATAAGGAAATATTTAAATAGGTAATAGATATACTGGCAGATATAACCATAATAATAAGCACCAAGGTTTATCGAGTGTTTACTATGGGCCTGGTACGACTCTTAGCGCTTTCTATTTATTAACTCATTTAATTTTCACAACCACTGAGGTTGGTTCCCTTATTAGCTCCTGTTTAGGACTGAGCAGCCAGCCTTGCTGAAGTTCCATGACCAGGAAGGGGTGGAGATGGGATTTGAACTTGGACCACCTGACTCCACAGTCCACGCTCCTACGTGGTCACGTGTGTGGGGGTACGCATGGGTGGTGCTTGGGGAGCCCTGGCCCTGATTGTATCTGACCAACTTGCTCTGGTTTGCCTGGGACATTCTTGGTTTTCAACCTGCCTGTCCTGTATCCAGGGAACCCCCTCATCACTTTTGTTGAATCTCAAGTCTTTCCCAGTCTCTTCTGAGATTGCATCACTGTATATGCCAGCAATGTAAGCCAAGCATATGTAACTAACCCAAACCTGCCAGGTCTGTGTGGAGTAAATAGACACATCTCCTTCACTGTGTACATAACATCCAGAAACCCTTCCTGAAATAGCTGTAATGTGCCTGATCGCTGTCTGTGTAACCGACAGTGCCACTTGCCTTATTGGTATAAATAACAGTCAAGACATCCCATATCTCTATCTACAGCAGAGTAAAGAGTGTCATATCTGGATGTACTGAAACACCACATTCTGGCATCCTGACACGTATCCTGCAGAATAAAGGGAGCCCTCTGGCACATCTGAAATAACAGTAATGATGATGGTGGTGGTGATGATGGCAATCATAGCATTAATAATGGTGGTGCTGATAGGCCCCCACCCCGGATTTAGCCCCTCTTCTGGTCCCACATCGTACTGAGCACTTTACATGCACTGTCTTGATGAATCCAGACAGTCCCTGTGGGATAGTACTGTTATTAGCATCTCCATCTTACAGAAGAGGATACAGAGGCACAGAAAGGTTTCATCCCAAGATTCCTGTTCACAGGGTATTCAGACACTCATCTAGGCATTGCTGGAGAGGATGCTGTTCAGTTCAGTTCAGTCGCTCAGTCATGTCTGACTCTTTGTGACCCTGTGACCCCATGGACTGCAGCACGCCAGGCCTCCCTATTCATCATCAACTCCCGGAATTTACTCAAACTCATGTCCATTGAGTTGGTGATGCCATCCAACCATCTCATCCTCTGTCATCCCCTTCTCCTCCCGCCTTCAATCTTTCCCAGCATCAGGGGCTTTTCAAATGAGTCAGCTCTTCGCATCAGGTAGCCTAAGGATTGGAGTTTCAGCTTCAACATCAGTCCTTCCAATGAACATTCAGGACTGATTTCCTTTAGGATAGACTGGTTGGATCTCCTTGCAGTCCAAGGGACTCTCAAGAGTCTTCTCCAACACCACAGTTCAAAAGCACCAATTCTTCAGAGCTCAGATGCTGTAGATGTAACTAAAGTCCCAAGTCAGTTAATTTCAGGCCTGAAGATTATCCAGGTGGGCATCATCTGATCACATGAGTCCTTTTGTGTGTGTGTTTTTTTTTTTTTGCTGAACCACACGGCATATGGGATCTCAGTTCCCCAGTCAGGGATCAAACCCCCAACCCCTGCATTGGAAGACTGGAGTCTTAACCCTGGACCGTCAGGGAAGTCCCACCTGAGCTCTTGAAAGCATAAGATTTAAAGCAGAAAGAGCTTCTGGGATCTGAAGCCTGAGATAATATGACATGCCGTGTCCTGAAGACAGAAAGTCTATGTAGAGAGGAATTCAAGTGGCCTCCGGAAGCTGGGAGAGCCCTAAGATTGACAACCAGCAAGGAATCAGGGATGTCAGTCCGACAACAGCAAGGAACTGGATCCTGCCCGTAACAGGAGTTAGCGTGAAGAGGGTTCTACGCTCCAGAGAAGAATACAGCACCCGGGGAGGTGATTTCAGTCTGAGCAGAGCCTCTCGCCATGCCTGGTTGAGCTTGACCCATAGAACGGGGAGCAGACATGTGGGTGTCCAGTTGATAATTAGTTGTGAGGCAACAGGAGAGGAATACAGATGGTTTCTTAAAAGTGGAATCAAAGGTTATCAGCATTTGAAATCTTAATTCTTTCAACAAATATACATTGCCCATCTAGCTTGGCTTACTCTAAGCTTTGGAGACACAGTAAGGAACAATGAAATCACAAAATCTCTGCCCCGCCCACCTTGGAACTGATATTCTTTGTGGGAATGTGTTGGGAGGAGGCAGATGATAACAAAAATACGTAAAGCATGTATTATCTGGTGACTTGTGAATGCTACGGAAAAAGAGAAGGTAGGGAAGAGGGTTAGAGAGAAAGAAAGTGGAAAGTGGGAAGAAGAGGAAGAGAAAATGTGTGTACATGTATGGGAGTTAACATGTGGCTAGGGACACATCTGACACGCCACCAAAGACTTAAATACAGAAAGTTGGGGGGAAGAGCACTCCAGGCAGCAGGAACTGCATGTGCAAAGGCCCTGAGGCAGGGACATACCTGGTGAGTTCAAGTAAGTCTTATGTTAAGGGACCAGACCTGAGCCATGACAGGCTCAACAAGCTATACTAAGCCTAAGATTCAGATTCTTGTAAAACCTGAGTCATGATTCTGGGAAACCACACCCTGGGAAAGTCCCCAATGGCGCCAAACCTGAGCCCATCTGGATAGGGATGCAGGATTTGAAAATCGCGCGTGCGTACGGCTCAGCCAATCATTACCCGCCAGCTGTACTAAGAACCACCTGTATAAAAACAGCTGTGATTCAGAGCTCGGGGCTCTCGTCAAGACTCCACTGCACTGGATGAGATGGGAGCCCTAGCTCGAGCTAGCAATAAAACCCCTTTACGCTTTTGCATTGCTGTGGATGTCTTATTCTCTCAGTTTTGGGGACTCGGACTTTGGGCATAACACTTAGGGTAAAAAGAGCAAGTGGGGGAAGAAGTAGGAGTTGAGGTCAGAAAGATGGTGGCATCTAGATCCCAGAAAACCTCCAAAAATGGGTCTGTCAATTACACCCCTCTCCACCATGTTTGAAGGAGCCCCTCTCTCTAACCGTCCACCCTTGCCAGTAGTGGTGAGGGTCATGGGCAACATTGTTTGTCAGTTGGATGGTGAATAATGGTGCTTCCTCTTTCCAACTTGCATTTCAGGGTCACTGGTGAGGTTGGGAATCTTCCTGGATCTCTGTTGGCCAGGAGCACCTCCTTTCCTCCTCCAAGAGCATCCCCAGTTCAGGCATCTATGTCTGTCATGAAGAAGGCAGCTTGGCATTTCTGTATGTATCTCATAGGGCTTGGGGTCCAGAGAGGCTGTCCCAGGCTTTCTATTCCATCACGTGTGGACACACTCCCACTCACGCTCCCATCAAAAATTCCCTCCTTTCCTCTCCCATGGAAAGAGCCTAATCAGAATGCAGTGAGTGAATCTGATGTTTCAGAGGAATAACCTTGAATCTACTTGTACATACATTTGCAACATCGGGATTCATTATTAGCAATAGATGGTAATACACTTCACAACTGCTTGGAATGCAGCATCTTGGTTGTGAACTGCTGGCAGAGCACGGGCAGAGGAGGGGTGTGTGTGTTTAGTTATACATATGTGTATGTGAATGTGTGCATGCATTTATATGTGTAGATGTATAGGTATGTATGTGTGCACACATGCCTGTGTGTATGCATGTTAGTTGTGTGTGTGTGAATGTAGATTTGTGTATGTTCTCTTTGAGTGCATTTGTGTCAGTGTGTTTATGTGTAGGTGTGTGTATGTGTGTTTGTATATATGTATGTGTCTGTGTGAATGTGTGTTTGTGAGTGTCTATGTATCTGAGTGTCTGTATGTGTGCATGTGTGTGTGTGCACATGTGTATAAGTCTATGTATGTGAGTGTGTATATGTGTGTGAGTGTGTGAGTGAGCCTGAGACCCAGTGGACAGTCATTACTCTCCTCGAGCCCCGGCGTCCCTCTCGGGCACCAGCGAGGTGAGGAGGTGAGTTGCTCCCCCAGCTCACCTGCCTGCAGGCCGAGACCTCTCAGCCTTGGGAGCGAACCCCTGGCACCCCGGCTTAGTGTCCCCAGGTCTCCCTCTGCCGCCGGCTGGGCCTCTTCCCAGTGGCTCTTCCCAAAGGTATCTCTTGGACTGAGACCCTCTAAAAGGCCTTGGGCAGCTGCCGAGCCCCTTGGGGCGCAGTCACGGCCATGTGAGGACAGGGGCCAGCCCGGGAGAGGCTTCTACAGTCAAGGACCAGCACGGTGGCCAGTGAACGGGAGGTGCTGGAGGAGACAGGACAGGTGCCTCATCGCAGCCCTGGAAGGAACCCACCCTGCCGACCCCTTGGTCTTGGACTTCTGGCCTCCAGAACTGCGAGACAGTGCATGCCTGTTGTTTAAACCACCCAGCTGGAGGCAGTTTGCTCGCACAGCCCTAGGAAATGAGCGTACAGAGAGACACAGAGCAGTTTGGATGAGTGGAGCCTAGAGTTTGGGGTGAGGCCTCTCAAGGACGTGAAAGAAGAGCTAAGGATCCTACGTGAGATTGAAAAGGCCAACCACCCAATTGTGGGAAGGGAGAGTTATGCAGCGGGGGCCTCGGGGTCAGACTTGTGTTCAAATCCTGGCTCTCCTGTGTGATCTCAGGCTGGTGACTTAATGTCTCTGAGCCTCCGAGCACCCATATTTCTTAAAAGCACCATGTTAACAATCAAGAATTTATTCCTGAGGCTCCTTTTTATGATGTAAAATGTTATAACTGATCGGGGACATCACATAAAGTAGACCTCGATTATATGTTTTTACAGACAGTGCTTGGGGAGGTAAACCAGGCATTTGTCAGGACTGCCTGCTGCGTTAAAAAACAAGACTCCAAAGGCCTGGGGACCGGCAGCACTGCCTTCTCTGGTGACTCATGCCCGTGGCCAGCAGAGTCATTCTGCACCCTCCCTTCAAGAAGTCCTTGGAGCTGCCTTCAAAATTAGGGTCACCTCTCCGGAAGGTATCGATGTCACTTTGACATTCTTGAACAGGTTTGAAGGGCACACATTTTTTGAATGGCAAGTGCTGGGTAGGGGGGGTGGTGGTGGCAGGGTTGCCATGGTGATGGGAGAAGCTAATGCCAGCCCTGAAGGTGGTGAGAGGTGGCCAGTAAATATCCAGTTTTTTTTTTTTTTTTAAACAGGGGAGGGTTTTTATTTGCAGGGAGAATGATTTAAAAACTGTAGAGGAGGGAGAATGGGTCAAAATGTGTGTGGAGTCATCATTCCAGGTGATCTGTGACGTGAATTGAGGGTTCTTTTGTCCTCAGCAGCTTATGTAAGGAGCCCTGATGTGTGTCCCTGTGTGTATGTATCTGTGTCTCTGAGTGTATGTCTGTGTCTCTGTGTCTTTGTGTACGTGTGTGTGTGTGTGTATGTGTGTATTTTGACATGTCTATGAGTGTATGGGTGTGTGTTTGTATAGTGTGTACCTGTGTGCACCTCTGTGCATGTGTTTATGTGTGTATGTATGTGTGAAGTGTCTGTAACGCAGGTGTATATCATGTTTATATCTGTGTATCTGTGTATGCATATACACACATGTATATGTGTATGTGTCTGTGTGTGTGTGTTGCTCAGTCATGCCGGCTCTTTGCGACCTCATGGACTGTAGCTCATCAGATTCCGCTGTCCTTGGAATTCTCCAGGCAAGAATACTGGAGTGGGTTGCTATTCCTGTCTCCAGGGGATCTTCCTGACCCAGGGATTGAACCTGGGTCTCCTGCATTGCAGGCAGATGCTTTACTGTCTGAGCTACCCAGGAAGCCCCGTATATGTCTAAATGTGCTTGTAATTGTGTTTAGGTGTGGCACTAATGCGTCTGTGTATCTGTGGGCCTCTCTCTGTGTATATGTATATCTGCACGTGTATATGGGCCTGTGTGTTTATGCATGTATATGTTACACATATATTTTTAAGTCATCACATGTGTGGATCCATGTGGACATGCTTGCACATATCAGTGTGTCTCTGTATACATGTATATGTGTGTTTATGTGTATATGTATGTGCCCTGTGAGGCAAATTTTGGCTTCTTCTATGAAAGCACTTTCTGTACTTTCAAAGAAGAAGGGCTATGTCAAGACTGTGAGGCCCCCATCACTAGAGGAGATCAAGAAAAGGAGAGAGAGATTCAGGGATGGTTCAGGGATGGTGAATCATGTCAAAACATGGAAAATGACATGAACCCCATTGAAACTGACAGTGGAGGAAATATATTGATTCATGGGGTCAAGAAGAATTCTCAGATAGTTCATGGACTTGAAGGAGGAGCTGCAGACACCATGGTGTCTTGAGACTGGACTTGAAGACCAGTTCCTCTGTGTCTGACTTCATTTTCTCCCACAGTTTGGTCCACATAGTGAGCAACATGGTGGCCGAAAGTTCTGACTCCATATCCTCCCGGCTTAACAACCTTGATGGCAAGAGATCAGCTTCAAGGAGGCTTCTGATTGGCTTAGCTCAGTGCCCACCCCTAGAAGTAATAAGGTGGGAGTGGCCAGGTCTGGACTGGGGCCTATGTCCACATCGGTGGTTGGAAGTAGATTTTGTTACTAGAAGGGGAACGGAGGGGACAATGCTGGGTTTCTGAAAACCTCAGTTACCATGGTCCACAATGGATGCTCTGGGAGGATTCAACATGAAACAGGAAGATGGACCCCACCCACCTCTAACGTACTGGGGCACATAATAGAAATGTTTTAAGCAGTTAATAAAGGAAAGCATAAAGATTCATGTCAGCAGCTCAGTTTTGTGATTTTAGTCCATCATGTTGATACCTTGAAGCTGACTAGGCCACCTAAGATTGCTCTCTGACCAGCAGAGATGTTGATCAGCTGGTGATGGTGTGGTGAGGATGTCTGAGGGTTGTCTCTGGTTACTGGCCTCCTCACTCCCAATCTCAAAGGCACCCCTCAGAGAAGGGCTTCCCTGGTAGCCCAGCTGGTAAAGAATTTCCCTGCAATGCAGGAGACCCTGGTTCGATTCCTCAGTTGGGAAGATCGCCAGGAGAAGGGATAGGCTACCCACTTCGGTATTCTTGGGCTTCCCTGGAGGCTCAGATGGTAAAGAAGCCACCTGCAATGCAGGAGGCTGGGTCCCAGATCTTCCTTGGGTTGGGAAGATCCCCGGAGAAGCGCATGGCAGCCCACTCCAGTATTCTTGCCTGGAGAATCCCCTTGGACAGAGGAGCTGGCAGACTACAGTCCATGGGGTCACAAAGAGTTAGACACGACTGAGCGACTAAACACCGCACAGAGCAGACATCCCAGTGTTAAAGCACCCTGAGTAGTCACTGAAAATTAACCAGGTGATTATCAAACAATTCTCGCTTATTCTAGGTATTCCTTGAGTCTACGTGCTACCCCCAATTGTTCTAATCAGCCAGTCATATGAGAACAAGATCATGAAGAATATTTGGGGGGAGGATAAAGAATTGATAGAGTTCCTTAGAACTCCTGAATGAGATTTTTTTTTTTTTAGAGTTAAAACAACCATTTAGGAAGTGGAGGACACTGTAGAAATATTTTATGAGGTTTTGCTCAGTAGGTTGTCTTTTGCCCAGCTCTGTATCTGGAAGAAAATGCTGTCTTGCAGAATTCCAGGCTCTCTGCTCTCTCTCATCTCCACCCTGCACACCGTGGCCTGAGTCGTCTCAGGAAAACACTCCTTGCTCAGAAATCTGTAATGGCTCACCACTGCCTAACCCTAGGCTAAGTTGCTTTAGTCTTTGGGCCGCTACCCGAGCCAGACATCACCAATCAATCACAGACAGCCTCAAACTCCTTCTCTGTGGTGCTGGGGTAGACCACAAAGAGAAACTGATATGCTTCTCCAGTTCTCAAGTGTCAAATGAGTTGGCAGCAGAGTGGGGACCAGCGCAGGACTTTCAACTCTTGACTCATTGTTTTGTCTGACTTCTAGGTCAACAGCAGACTCTAGAATTCAAATCAAGGCTTAGCTGCTGCTGCTGGTGCTGCTAAATCGCTTCAGTCGTGTCCGACTCTGTGTGACCCTATAGACGGCAGCCCACTAGGCTCCCCCGTCCCTGGGATTCTCCAGGCAAGAATACTGGAGTGGGTTGCCATTTCCTTCTCCAATGCATGAAAGTGAAAAGTGAAAGTGAAGTCGCTCAGTCGTGCCCGACTCTTAGCGACCCCATGGACTGCAGCCCACCAGGCTCCTCCGTCCATGGGATTTTCCAGGCAAGAGTACTGGAGTGGGATGCCATTGCCATCGAAGGCTTAACTAGTTACTGGCTATATGATCTTGGCCAAGTCACTTGACTTTTCCAAGCCTCAATTTCCTCATCTGTAAAATGGGTTCCATTCCCCTCTTCTGCTTAAGGGTATTTCGACGCATCAGTAAGATGGTCCAAATGAAGAAAGCTCTTAATGGTAAAGCTCCGAGGACTCAGCGGCTGCTGCTGCTAACCATCCCCCCACCCTCAAATTTATATCTCTTTGCAGAAGCTGGAACCCAAGGGGAACTGTGATCTCGCAGCTTTCATGGCCAGAACCGGCCTCCAGGTACTAGGTTCTAAAAAGATGTCCAACTTCCTGGGAACCACACGTCCCTCCTCCCTCCAGGGAGTCCAAATTCCAAGAAATGTAGCTAAAATTGGCCCTCGAACAGCTTTTGCAGAGCACGTCGCAGCTTTTTTTGGGTCTCGAGAGCCAGTTTCCATGATGAAAGTGGCACAGAAGGAGAGACCCAGCTAAAAACAGCCACCGCCCCGACTGGTGTTAACAGGATGCAGCCTCCCTAAGTCGCTTCGGGGGATTGGATGCTTCGACTTCCGCGGCAGCTCTCCCCATCACCACTAGGTGGCAGCATGGCAACGCGCTGCCGGGACCGCGTCCCCCGGGACCGTAACAAAGAGCCGCTTCTGAAAAGGATGCCCGTAAAATACGCACCAGTCACCAAATTCTCCACTAAATTATCTCCCTTTTATTTGGGGGATTTATTTGTTTTGCAGGAGCTTTGCGGAGGTATGTCTTCTCAGAATCGTCTAAGCGCAGGTGCCCCAGCCCCCAGCCCACTGGATTTGGCATTCCTTATGCCTTGCGTCCAGCGTCGTAATGGAAAAAGTTGCTTTAGTTTAGAATTTTCCAGGGCCAGTTTGGCCCCGATGTGGGGAGAGTGCACTAGCTTGGGACTCATGGTCCAGTCTTGAGGGACCGCTTGCTCCCCGCTCTGAGCTGGTGGGATGGAGTTTTGGCTCCAGAGTTTGGCTCCCTGTATTCACGTCATTAAATCATATGGGGGGCCACTAGTGGAGACCCCTCCTGGCCCAAAGCGAGGAATGGATGAGTCACAGATGTGAATTTCTCATCACAAGGACTCCCATCTTTGCTGCTTTTGTTCTTTTCTCAGTATCACCAGCGTCTGGCATGTGATTAGCCACCCAACAAATAGCGACTTAAGGGGCCTCACCGCATTTGCTTGGGAGACAAGGTTGGCGTGGGGAGGTGGGAATGAGGTCTGAGGCCTTGCTTCTCAGAGTGTGGTCCTGGGCGTGCAGCGTGGGCAACACGGGTGCTTGTTAGAGACACGGTGTCTGCCCTGCTCTGGACTGCCAAACAGCTCTCTTCCTCCACAGCATCCCCAGGGCTTTTGGGCCACATCGAAGTCAGAGGATGTGGCTCTGAGATACCTTCTTACCCCAGGGAGCTGGGGTTCACCCCCGGGGATATGAGGTTCATCCCAGGAAGCTGGGGCTCACCCTTGAGGTGCTGGGGTTCACCCCTGGGGAATTGGGGTTTACTCTCAGGAAGCTGGGGCTCACCCTTGAGGTGCTGGCGTTCATCCCTGGGAAGCTGGGATTCACCCCCAGGAAACTGAGGCTCACCCTCCAGGTGCTGGGGTTCACCCCTGGGGAGCTGGGCTGGGATTCACTCTTGGGGAGCTGGGATTTACCCCTGGGGAGCTGAGGTTCACCCCTGTGGTACTGGGGTTCACCCTTGGGGAGCTGGGCTGGGGTTCACCCCTGGGGAGCTGAGGTTCACTCCTGGGGAGCTGAGGTTCACCCCTGTGGTGCTGGGGTTCACCCCCCGGGGAGCTAAGTTTACCCCCAGCCCTGGGTGAGCACCATCTCACAGATTTGCCTTTCAGCCTGCCAGCCCTCAGGCAGGCCCAGCAAGTCTAACCTTTTCTTGAATGTCTTCTCCAGCTGTCTGCATGCTCAGAGTGGGGGGCGGGGGTGACCAGCTGCAGTGGGTCTGGGCTGTGTGCCACACGCTCACCTGGGCTCCCAGGTCCAGTTCCCTGTCCGCCCACAGATCATGCCGGCTCCCCCACGTCAGGCCACAGCATCCTCCCCAGCGACCAGAAACAGACTCGGTGACTCCCCCATCACCCTCCCTTCCCTCAGCCCTGTGGATCGTCACCAGAGCATCCACCCCTGCCAGGCTTCCTCTGCAGTCGCTCACTCTGGTTCTCTGTCATTCAGCTCTCTTGGGGACCATCCCCAGTGCACTTGTCCCCCACCATCCGCCCTCTCCCCAGCTCCTGATCTCATCTCACACACCTCTGCCGAGTTGCCGGCCTCCGATGGTTTCACTCTATGGTCCAAAGTCCCACCCCAGCTCCTCAGTGCTGAGTCAAGATCTCCCTTCCTTTGCCGGGAGGCCAAGGCCTCCTGTGGCCTCTTCCCAGTCTCTGATCCACCTTTGCGGCTGCATATCAGCTTTTTCCTCTTGGTCCTCACTCAGATCGGGGGCTGGCACACCACAGCTGGGAGGGGGTTGAATCCACCCTCAGCCCGTTGTTGTGGACCAAGTTTGGTCGTTCATTTGCTTACTGATCGTCCGTGGTGCTTTCGTGTTTTCACAAGGGCAGGATCGAGTAGCTGCAACAGACCTAGCACAGCTTGGAAAGCTTAAAATATTTACCATCTGGCCCTTTTTCGAAAAAGTTTGTCAACCTCTGTGCTAGATCCAGCCCAAGGGTACCACAGCCTGCACGTCCCTCACACACACACTCCAGCTTCTTCCAGCTCCTGGGCCCTAGCCCGTTTCTGCCCGTGGTGACCCCGTTCCAAAGCCGGAGTGTCTGGCATTCCTTCAGCAAAAGTTTCCAGAGGATCCGGCCTGTGCCTGGCTTGCTGGCTGTGGGGATGAAGTTTTTGTCTCAGAGAATTCACGTGTGGCTGGCCCAGACTGTCGTCAGAAGCACCCTAGAGCTTTCAAGTAATATCTCCAGGCTTCTCATTTTATTATTTTGGTGTCTTGACAGCCTGAAGCCAGGTACCTGCCCTGAGCACTCAGTACCTGCCAGGCACACAGCAGAGTCCATAATGTTACTGAGTCCAAGCTCGGTCTGCTGTTCGCATGACAGGTCCGGCCGGGCATCGAAAGCTGGATGTCCGAGTAGATGATGACAGGAAGAGTCCTAGAGCACCATCCTATCGGGGTCTGGGTGCCAGTTTCTTTTATAGAACAGAGAGGGAGAGGAGGTGAGGAAGTTGAGTGAAAAGGCCATAAGTCTTGCAGACTATCTCCTGGTTTGGCCAGCCTCAGGGAGAGGATGTGCTCATTTCTTCTTCCTACAGTCATTCACAGGTGGGCAGAGTCAGAATGTCTCCCTGTAAGCTGAACAAAGACACTTTAACTTTCAGGCAGAGGGGCAGGGTTCCCCCAAGCAGACTATTATTATGCTTATGGCTGTAGACAGCATCCTTTCTGTGATTATAGTCACAAAAGCAAAGGAAAACAAAAAGGAACAGATCCAACAAGGAGTCAGATTTTGTGCTTCCCTGTTACAATTTCAGCTCATGTGAATAAGTGAAGGATTTCTCTCTCCCTGGTCTGTTTCTGATTTTCACTCTGGGAACTAGACTTCATCTCCCCCATGCTTCCAGCTACTTCTGGAATCCCATTTTGGGCCAGTGCTCTATGTATCAGTGCTTCTCAAACTTTTCTGTGCAGAGGAATCACCCAGTGATTAGAATGCTAGAATTGTTAGAATGTTAACATTGTTAGAATGTTAGACTACTGATTCTGTAGGTCTGGGGTGGAGCCTGAGACCATGCATTTCTGGATGAGGCCAACATTGCTGGTCCACGGACCACACTTTGAGTTGCAAGGATTGGCGCTCATCTCTCACTTCACCCTGGAATCATTTGGGGGATTTTAAAATGCTTATGTCTGGGCCTAACCCTGGACCAAACGAACTGATGTAGGGGATGAGGTAGGGCCCAGTCATCCAGGTCTTTTTTTTTTTTTTAAGATTTTAAAAAAAGATTTATTTTTTAGCTGCACTGGGTCTTTGTTGCTGCAAGTGGGCTTTCTCTAGTTTCACTGAGAGGCGACTGCTCTCCAGTTGCGGTGCACGGGCTTGCCCTTGCCGTGGCTTCTCCTGTTGTGGAGCACGGGCCCTAGGGTACTTGGGCTTCAGTAGTTGCAGGTGCCCCTTGGCATGTGGGATCTTAGTTCCAGGGCCAGGGATCGAACCTGTATCCCCTCCATTGCAAGGTGGCTTGGTAACCACTGGAACACCAGGGTAAGTTTCTAAAGAATTTTCTGAGCTTCTCTGCTAATCAGAAAGTCCCGTCCTCCAGAAATCCCTGTGACCTTGTTATTGGAAAGTGGGGAAAAATCTCCAGCTCTTTTTTGTCTGTTGATCATGTTACCCTTCAAGCTGCCAGTGGAAGTTTTGGGGCCGAAGTGTAGGAGAAACACATCCGCGTGACTAACACCCCTGGTGCCATCTCCTCCCCATGAGGTCTGGTTTGCAACCTTGTCCGCTCCCTGGAATCACCTGGGTGTTTATAAAGATACTGATGTCTGGGCCCCCTGCCCAGGGATTCCATTTTAATTGGTTTTGGTGGCTACGTGGGTATTGGGGTTTTTTAAAAGCAGTCTATCCCACCCTTGAAGATCCTAAGGAAGAGCTAAGGTTGAGAACTTCTGAATTTGGCAAGAGATCTGTTCTTTGAGTCCAGAAAGCCTCTTTAAAGAGGGATGGAAGAATCGTTTCCTTTGCTTGAGAAATCATGTGTCTCTGGGTCTAGATATCTGAACCTCACAACTGATGCCAATTTGACACCATTCCCTCAAGCCTACCCAAAGGGGTGGGGGTTGGGTCAAACAGTAATTGCATTCCACACACATTCACTCTTGTCTTTTTTTTTTTTTTTAATTGAAATGTAGGCGATTTACAGTGTTGTGCCAATCTCTGCTCTACATTAAAGAGACTCAGTTATACTCATAAAAGTGAAAGTTGCTCAGTCGTGTCTGACTCTCTGTGACCCCATGGACCATACAGTCCATGGAATTCTTCATGGTAGCTTTTCCCCTTCTCCAGCAGATCTTCCTGACCCAGCCATCAAACCAGGGTCTCCTGCATTGCAGGCAGATTCTTTACCAACTGAGCTTTCAGGGAAGCCCCAGTTATACTCATAGAGACATTCTTTTTTGGGTATTCTTTCCATTATGGTTTATCACAGGAGATTGGATATGGTCCCCTGTGGTCTACAGTAGGACCTTGTTGCTTATCCATCCTATTGTATATAAAGTAGTTTGCATCTTCTGATCCCAAACTCTCACTCCATGCCTCTCCCCGCCCCCGCTCCCCTTTGGCAACCACAAGCCTGCTGTCTGTGTCTGTCACTCTGCTTCTGTTGCATAAACACTCACTGATGCCATGTTTTAGATTCCACGTACAAGTGATGTCATATGGTGTCTGTCTTTTCTTCCTGACTTCCTTCACTTAGTGTGATACTCTCTGGTTGCATCCATGTCACTGCAGATGGAATTGTTTTGTTCTTTTTTTATGGCAGAGTAGTATTCTGTTGCATGTATGTTCCACATATTCTGTCTCCATTCATCTGTCGATGGACATTTAGGTTGCTTCCATGTTTGGGCTCTTGTGAACAGTGCTGCTATGAACATAAGGGTGCATGTGTATTTTTGAATTAGAGTTTTGTCCCAGTTTACTCCCAGGAGCGGGATTGCTGGATCACCTGGTAATTCTAGTTTTAGCTTTCTGAGGACTCTCCACAGTTTTCCATAGTGGCTTCACCAACTTACATTCCCACCAGCAGTGTAGGAGGGTTCCCTTTTCTCCACACACATTCACTCTTTTAATCATACCTGGCCCTGTAGGTATTATTATCTTTATTTCACAGAATAGTAAATTCTGGTTTGGAAAGCTTTCATCAAGAACTTTAAACTGTGCTAAGTGCTTTACATTCATTTGCTTATTAAATTATCAAATGAGATATAGAGAGCTTCTTCATCAATGAAGAAGTCCAGACTCAGAGAAGTGGAGCTACATGAAAAAGGCCACAGCTCTTAGAGACAAATGAACTTAGATTTGAGATCCCTTTTTAAAATAACACCAGACGATTTTCCCAGGGCTTCCCAGGTGGTGCTAGTGGTTAAGAGTCCAGTTGCCAGTGCAGTAGACTCTAGAGGTGAAGGTTCCATCCCTGGGTGGGGAAGATCCCCTGGAGCAGGAAATAGCAACCCACTCCAGTATTCTTGCCTGGAGAATCCCATGGACAGAGGAGCCTGGCGGGCTACAGACCACGGGGTCCCAAAGAGTCAGACACGGCTGAGAACACACAGCACACACTATTTCCCCCACCCCCTCTCTCCTTCATCTGCAACGTTAAGCAAACATTAAAAACAACAACAAAAGAAACAAACAGAAAAACAACCAAACCCGTTCAAGTGAACACAGATGGAATCTGCAACTTAGTGTCACGTTATCTGTATGCAAATTTCCCTTAGGGGTCTTAGCTCTCAGGAGAGATTCTTAATCTCATTTGAAGACACGTTCAAAGTTGTGTGTAAAAATTACCTTGTGTAATGAACTCTTAGATCAATTCTCATTGAAATGAGCTGGAATTAGATTTTTGCTCTTCCCATATGTAATGCTTTCAGTTCCGTGATGAATTACCGGCGTCAGCAGCTATCTGCCATTTCAATGCGGGGCACGGCTACCTCCAGCTTTCTTGTTTGCCGGCCCTTTACAGAGGCAAAGCTGACTTACTGGAGTGAGTTTTTTAATTTATCGGGGCTGTTTGATCGAGGCTTTTTTTTTCTTGATTCAGGAGGAATTTGCCATTTTAACATTTAGATTCATTTGTTTTCAAAATCTCTCTTGGGTCCCTGTGTGAATATTAATGATGAGATGCACGCATGAGTTGTGTAGACTTAGGGCAAACCGCGTCGCTGCTCTGGGTTTTCTGTCTCCCCATCTTTGAAATGAAAGGATTGACTCAGGTTGATGTTTGCCCAAATTCTGTAGATCTGAAGGTGTTAAAAGAAGAAAAATCAGAGAAATATTGGGTTCCTTGAAGTCAGGATTTCTGCCTTTCCAATGGGAACAGCTCTTTTATTCCGTGTGTTTCTGCCCTAGTCTATAAAGTGAGGACTCCTCTTAACACACCTGCTTCTCAAGCCAGCTGGGAAGCAGCTTTGACTCTGAGCTGTCTCTTTTTCGGGAAGAAGAGTGACTCATAAGCTGGAGATGAGGAAGGCTTGTCTTTCCTTGGACCCTTTGCGCAGACTGGGGCCACAGCATTCAAAGGCTGCCCTGGACACCCACGGTCATTTCTTCCTGCAGCCAGCAGAGGTGGAGGGAACACAGCATGGCATCTTGTCAAGCTATTTGACGAGCTGTGTGTGCTCAGCATTGTGTCATCCTGGTGAATCTAAGGTTTCACCATGCCGGGGTCACCCTCCTCATCCCTAATTGCTCTCTTCTTTTTTGTAAATATAAAGGTCATTTTGTCTCGAACTAAATGATATGGCCACTCCTCCATTATTTTCCTAGTATCTGCCTGATGAATCTTTGCTGTCCATGCCTTTGTTTTCAGTCTTTCTATGTTTTAGCTTTTTTTTTTTTTTGGAGGGGGGTGTGTAAATAGCAGATAGCTGGATTTTTTTCCCAGTCTGAGAATCTCTTTAATTGGGATGGTTATTCCATTTACATTCATTGTGAATATTAATATATTTGGACTTGTTTCTGTCATTTTAGCTTCTTGACTCTTTTTGACCCCATGGACCCTACCAGGCTCCTCCCTCCATGGGATTCTCCAGGCCAGAGTACTGGAGTGGGTTGCCAGTTCCTTCTCCAGGGGATCTTCCCGACCCAGGGATCGAACCCGGGTCTCCTGCATTCCAGGCAGACGCTTTAACCTCTAAGCCACCAGGGAAGCCCCATATGTATATATAAATGTATTTATACATACTGCTACTGCTAAGTCACTTCAGTTGTGTCCGACTCTGTGCGACCCCATAGATGGCAGCCCACCTGGCTCTGCATCCCTGGGATTCTCCAGACAAGAACAGTGGAGTGGGTTGCTATTTCCTTCTCCAATGCATGAAAGTGAAACGTGAAAGTCAAGTCGCTCAGTTGTGTCTGACTCTTAGCAACCCCGTGGACTGCAGCCTACCAGGCTCTTCCGTCCATGGGATTTTCCAGGCAAGAGTACTGGAGTGGGGTGCCAAATGCCCTTATTTTGCCTTTGTTCTGGAGATAGAGTTGTGTCACTAGAGACTGAATGTGTTCCCACAAAATTCTTACTTTAAAACCACTGGGATATATTCAAAAGCAGAGACATTACTCTGCCGACTAAGATCTGTCTAGTCAAAGCTATGGTTTTTCCAGTGGTCATGTATGGATGTGAGAGTTGGACTGTGAAGAAGGCTGAGCGCCAAAGAATTGATGCTTTTGAACTGTGGTGTTGGAGAAGACTCTTGAGAGTCCCTTGGACTGCAAGGAGATCCAACCAGTCCATTCTGAAAGAGATCAACCCTGGGATTTCTTTGGAAGGAATGATGCTAAAGCTGAAACTCCAGTACTTTGGCCATCTCATGAGAAGAGTTGACTCATTGGAAAAGACTCTGATGCTGGGAGGGATTGGGGGCAGGAGGAGAAAGGGACGACTGAGGATGAGATGGCTGGATGGCATCACAGACTCGATGGACATGAGTCTGAGTGAATTCCGGGAGATGGTGATGGACAGGGAGGCCTGGTGTGCTGCGGTTCATGGGGTCGCAAAGAGTCAGACACGACTGAGTGACTGAATTGACTGAACTGAACTGAACTGGGAGGGTGTTAGGAGGTGGGGGACTTTGTGAGGGGATTAGGTCATGAGGGTGGCGCCCCCATGAACAAGATTAGTGCCCTTTTAACAGAGACTCCCCCACAGAGCCTCCTCACCCTTTCTGCCCTGTGAGGCCACAGAGAGAAGATGGCATCTGTGGACACAGAAGCTGTGTTTACCTTTCTAGGATATCTTCTATATGTTGGACATCAGCCAAAAATTCCCTGCTGGCCGTTTTTTAAAATTTATTTTTGGCTGTGCTGGGTCTTTGGTGCTGCACTCAGGCTTCTCCAGTTGCGGCAAGCAGGAGCTACGTTCTAGCTGTGGTGCGTGGGCTTCTCGTTGCGTTGACTTCTCTTGTTGCAGAGCACAGGCTCGAGGGCATGCGGGCTTCAGTAGTTGCAGTGTGTGGGCTGAGTAGTTGTAGCCCACGGGCTTGGTTGCCCCACGTCAAGGGGAATCTTCCTGGACCAGGGATCCAACCCATGTGCCCTGCATTAGCAGATGGACTTCCAACCACTGGTCTACCAGGGAAGCCCCCTGCCAGCTCTTGTGAGACAGTGACTTACAGTTGAATTCTGGCTAGAACAAGATGAGTGTGTGAGTGAGGGAGGTGGGTCTGCTGAGGGATGGAGGCTCTGGATGACCATCCAACTGGACACGTGAAAGCCGGGAAAGGCTGTGGGAGGACAGAAGGCCAGGAGTGCCCTCGGCTACATTCGTGGAACAGTCACAAGTGCGTTGTGCTGAGGTGGGTTGGGGAATCTTGTTTTCCAGCAACTTCAGAACTTCATCAGGACTCTGGGGAGGAAGAGGAGATGATTTGTCATCTGAGTTTCCCATATGCCTGGAACTTGTTCTACATGCCATAGAGGCAAACTCACTTCTTTCCTGCAGTTGACATTCTAGTGGAGGAGACAACAGTTTTAAGGAGTCAAATAAATAAATAATGTTAGGTGATTGTAGGGTTAGTGAGGGCTTCCCTGGTAGCTTGGTGGTAAAGAACCCACCTGCCAATGCAGAAGACAATGGTCCAATCTCTGGGTTGGGAAGATCCCCTGGAGGAGGACATGGCTACCCACTCCAGTATTCTTGACTGGAGAATCCCATGGACAGAGGAGCCTGGCGGGTCCACGGGATTGCAAAGAGTTGGACATGACTTAACGACTAAGTGACAACAGCAACAAGGGTCAGTGGAGCAGAGTGAGGCAGTGAGAGAGTTAGATGGAATGATGAGAGGCATCTCGAATGTGGGGTTTTGAGCTGGACCTTGCAGGAGGAAGTGCTTGTCTTTGCAGAGAGTGAGGAAAGGGTGGTCCTGGCAGACAGAGCAGTGAAGCTCAGATGAGGAGGTGAAGGTGGAAGCCCTGAGTACTCATGTCCAGGCAGCAGAAGGAGGCCCTGGTGTTCAGTGCCATGTTAGTTATCTCTTCTTTTTTAGTCGCTAAGTCATGTCTGACTTTTTACAATCCTATGGACTGGAGCCCCAGTGGCTCCTCTGTCTATGGAATTCTCTAGGCAAGAATACTGGAGTGGGCTGCCATTTCCTTCTCCAGGGGATCTTCCCAACCCAGGGATCAAAACCACATCTCCTTCATTGCAGTTGTTTTCTTTAACCATTGAACCACAAGGGGAGCCCCTAATTATCTCTTAGTTAGTAACAAATTGCCACAGCCTGGGCATTTTAAAGCAGCATCCACTTATTATCTGGTAGAAGACAGAGGGTCAGACATTTCATCACAGCTTAGCCAGATCCCCTGCTCAGGGTCTCATCAGGCTACAAGCAGCTCATGGCATCTTTTAAAGAATTTTTTAATGTGGACCATTTTAAAAGTCTTTATTGAATTTGTTACAATATTGCTTCTGTTTTATGTTTTGTTTTTTGGCCTTGAGGTGCATGTGATCTTAGCTCCCCAAGCAGGGATAGAACCTGCATCCCCTGCATCGAAAAGCGAAGTCTTAACTTCCCTGGACCGCCAGAGAAGTCCCTAGATGGCATTTGCATCTCAAGGTTCAACTGGGAAAGGATCTGCTTCCAGCCTCATTCAGCCTGTGGGCAGCATCTATTTCCTTAAGGATTTGTAGCTGAGGACCCTGGTTTTTCACTGGCTGTTGGCTGGAGGTGACTCTTGGGTCCCAGAATCTGAAATTCTTAGAGTCCTTCTGCAGCCCTTTGCTCTACTAGCTTCCTCAACACAACTGTGTGCATCATCAAGCCAGCAAGGAGGACCTCTCAGCTCAGGGAGATCCCAGTCCTTTTAAGGGGTTTCACCTGATTAATCCAGGCCCACCCAGGTGATCTCCGTTTTGAGGATGTCAGAGTCAACTGATTTGGGACCTTAATCACACCTGCAAAAATCTCTTCACTGTTGCTCTATTTTATTGGCCAACGCGATTCCCACTCATCCTCAAAAGGAGGTGATTGCATAGGCTGTGAGCATCAAGGGGCTGGTGTAAAAATCTGCCTACCATAGGCATGTTGTAAGAATGGGAGCCATTTGGCAGGTGCTGCTGGTTGCCTGCCCAGTATTTAATACCCTCTTTCTTCCTTATCAATAAAACCCTGATTTTGTTCAGAAGGCAAAGGCACGTCTAAGAAGACTTGTTTTCCCAGGCTCCCTGAAGGCTACCATTGACATGTGACATAGTTCTGGCCAATGACTTGCAAGTCACAATCTAAAGAGTGGTTATCAATTTCCTGATAAAACTGGCATGTGCCCTTTGTGCTTTGTTTCTTTTCCTTCTTCCTTCCTGTAACTTGGACACAAAGCCTGGAAGTGGAGCAGCTGTTTTGTGACCAAGAGGCTTCCTATTTTCTGAGGATGGTTGTTGAGCAGGAAGGTATAAGGAGACTGGATTTCCAAGTGGATTTTGGACCTTTTATGGACCACTCTTGGACTTCTTGTCCTGTGAGAAAAATATGTCCCTGTTTGGTATGTTTGTGCACATACCAAAGTTTTTGTTACGTGTAGCCATGTAACATACAACCATATGATGCAAAATCAGGTTGGATGCATTGTGGAGTCTTGGTTTTGTTCCAAGTTAATTGGGATATTGTTGAAGGGTTTTTAATCAGACTGATTTATGTTTTGGAAAAATCTTGGCTACTTAGTAAAGAATGAACTGTGCAATGGGGCTTGTGGACAGAGTTGGAAGTGGAGACACAGAGAAAGTGAGTCAACCAAGGTAACACAGCAAGAGATGGACAGAAATGGGATCCAGATTGCATGTTTGTGTGACTCAAGAGTACTGGCTTTGGCTGTTGTGTCTGCCTTCAATCAAGGGCTTTGTCTCTGTCACTGGAGGAGCCCAAAGCTGCCTCATCTGCCGATTTATCTCTGGAGTCCCATTCTCTGAAAAACCTCATGATTTGCACAATCATAAAAGGGAAACTCATCCTGAGTCTGGAAATTTTTCCAGATCAATCTGGGTCAACCTAATTAAAGCTAATGTAAAAAAGACTGTGTGTGTGTGTGTGTATGTATGTGTGCATGAACTTTCCTTTCTGTTAAGATTTGCTTACAATTTCTTTTAAGTCCCTATTGACTAATACCCACCTGATACTAAATTACTAAAGCTTGGAAGTAAAAATGATTTCAGCATTCTAATCAGAACTCTAATCAGCTCCAACTGATGCTGAATGCTAAATGAGTTTGAAATAGGGCACCTCCCTTGGACATGATGTTGAATTTCATGCAGGGATGTCCAAGGAAATCATGCAAAATTTGATAGGTTGAAGTGATGTAGTGGCGAAGTGTATTGGATTGCGAAGGAGGAGGTCTGGGCTCTGGCTCTCAGTCCCCACTGTTTCATGGGGTGACTGTGGGGCAGTCACTTTCCCTCTCTGATCCTCTGTTTTCCCGTCTTCCAAATGGTGCTCTCTTGTCAGAGCAAGGGTTTTCAATTTGTGTTCCCCAGAGTCTTGGGTTTTCAGGGCAACTCCCCCTTTGGGTCAATTGAGTCTGGAACTGAACGCTGACTAGAGGAACAGGTGGTTCAGAGGCAGAACTCACAGCTGTGTCCCTGAGAGAGGTCACTTTCCATCATGGTGCCACTGTTTTGCTCCATGGGAGGAGAACCAAGCTCTGTAATTCATGGAGAAAAGTATCTTCTCTGATTAGACCCAGTATGGGTGAGCAGGGGGCCTGCCCCTGTCTTCCTGGAGGGCTGGAAGCTAGTCATTTGCTCACATTCCAGAAACAACCTTTTTCCCTCTAGGATCCTTGATCAAAGCTGAGTTAGTGAGTCAGGGAGAGCTGGGGCAGCCTCTAGAGAAGAGAAGTGAGGAAATGATGGAGAGATGCAGTGAGAGGGTTGGGAAGGAACATTCTAGGGCTTGGAGCCATTAAACCTGGGGCTGAGGTGTGGGCGTGGGGGGATGTGGGAACAGTCCTCTGTAGGATGCTAGCCGTTGAGAGGTCTGAGGGTCTTACTCACTCCCTTCATAACTTCAGTCTGGTCACTTCAACACAACCCAGCCCAATCCAATCCAATCCAATCTGTCCATCCATCCATCCATGTACCTATCCATCCATCCATCCATCCACCTCTCTATCCTTCCATCCATCCATCCACCTATCCATCCATCCGTCAGTCCATCCACCTCTCCATCCTTCCATCCATCCATCCCCCTATCCATCCATCCCCCTGTCCATCCATCCTTCCATCCACCCATCCCCCTATCCATCCATCCTTTCATCCATCCATCCACCTATCCATCCATCCATCCACATTCATCCATCCATCTGTCTACCTATCCATTTCTGTACTCATGCATTCACCTACCCACTGGTCCACCCATTCATGCATTCACTTGTTTGGTTCAACCACCTCCTCTTTCCCCCTTTGCCTTATTCATTTCTTCTTTCAGCTATTCCATAAATATTTGTGAGGCACCAACTCCAAGCCCGGGAATGTAGAGGAGCATGAACTCTTCAGGGAGTTCACAGTCCCAATGCTGTCAACAGAACTGCAGGTGAGTCTGAGAACTGAGTGTTAACACAGGGAGGAGCAAAGTGGAGTTTGGAAGAGGGAGATACCTCTTCTTATAGTTTGGAAGAGGGAGATACTGCTTAGAGAGGTGAAATGGAGAAGACTTCAAGCAGGTGTTAGTTCCTGAAAGAGGAGCTTTTGTTTATTGGCTGGACAGGTGGGGCAAGGGTTTATTTCTTGGAATGCTGTTGATTTGAGGAGCTGAGGTCATGCTTATCCTCTAGAGATAATATAAGCTCTACTTCCTTCCCCCTACCTTCCAAGTCTCAAGAAAGTCTGAATTATTCAATTCAAATTTCTAGGTTGATGAGGTTCAGGTTTAATTCAACAACTGATTGTTCTTGTTCAAAACATTGGAGGGGGAAAAAAAGCCACTCAAGGAAAAATGATAGACGTGCACACGCATAGCAGGAAGTTACCTTCATCAAACCTCTCTGTGTGTATCTCCTACAAGTGAAAACCCAACATGCCAGCTACCTGCTATTCATTTTGCTTGGAGGTTGGAAGGGTGTGTGTGTGTGTGTGTGTGTGTGTGTTTCTGAGCTGATTTTGCTTCAGACAACAGACTGTGTCTTAGCGTTTGGTACCACCTTGCTGCTGTGTGTCTTTTGTGCCAGCGTTGTCACGTGGTCACAGAGCTCCGCACTTAGACCCACTGTAAGTAGGTGTGGGCTCAGTTGCTTCAGCAGTGTCTGACTCTTTGTGACCCTGTGGGCTGTAGCCCACCAGGCTCCTCTGTCCATGGGATTCTCCAGGAAAGAATGTTGCCATGCCCTCCTCCAGGGGATCTTCCCAACCTAGGGATCAAACCCAGGTCTCTAGCATTGGAGGCAGATTCTTTACCAGCTGAGCCACCAGGGAAGCCCTCAGTTCAGTTCAGTTCAGTTCAGTCACTCAGTCGTGTCTGACTCTTTGCAACCCCATGAATCGCAGCACACCAGGCCTCCTTGTCCATCACCAACTCCCGGAGTTCACCCAAACTCATGTGCATCGAGTCAGTGATGCCATCCAGCCATCTCATCCTCTGTCGTCCCCTTCTCCTCCTGCCCCCAATCCCTCCCAACATCAGAGTCTTTTCCAATGAATCAACTCTTTGCATGAGGTGTGGCCAAAGTATTGGAGTTTCAGCTTCAGCATCAGTCCTTCCAATGAATATTCAGACTGACTTCCTTGAGGATTGATTGGTTGGATCTCCCTGCAGTCCAAGGGACTCTCAAGAGTCTTCTCCAACACCACAGTTCAAAAGCATCAGTTCTTCAGCGCTCAGCTTTCTTCACAGTCCAACTCTCACATCCATACATGACCACTGGAAAAATCATAGCCTTGACTAGACAGACCTTTGTTGGCAAAGTAATTTCTCTACTTTTGAATATGCTATCTAGGTTGGTCATCATTTTCCTTCCAAGGAGTAAGCGTCTTTTTATTTCATGGCTGCAATCACCATCTGCAGTGATTTTGGAGCCCCAAAAGATAAAGTCTGACACTGTTTCCACTGTTTCCCCATCTATTTCCCATGAAGTGATGGGGCCAGATGCCATGATCTTCATTTTCTGAATGTTGAGCTTTAAGCCAACTTTTTCACTCTCCTCTTTGACTTTCATCAAGAGGCTTTTTAGTTCCTCTTCACTTTCTGCCATAAGGGTGGTATCATCTGCCTATCTGAGGTTATTGATATTTCTCCCAGCAATCTTGATTCCAGCTTGTGCTTCCTTGAGCCCAACGTTTCTCATGATGCACTCTGCATATAAGTTAAATAAGCAGGGTGACAATATACAGCCTTGATGTACTCCTTTACCTATTTGGAATCAGTCTGTTGTTCCATGTCCAGTTCTAACTGTTGCTTCCTGACCCTAGACCCACTCAATATCTGTCAAATATTCATTGAGCTTTTTCTGTCTTCCAGGCTTGGCACTAGTTGCTGGTGGCCACACACTAATGAACCAGACAGGAATCTTGCCTTTAGAAAAACCCACTGTCCGGAACAAGGTACAGCAAACTTTTTCAACAAGGGGCCAGATAATAAATCTTTTAGGCTTTGCTGGCCATACGATCTCTGCAGCTACTGTTCATTTCTGCTATTGGAAGTTCAAACGCAGTCTTAGATAATAATGTCCCAAGAGTAGACATGGCTATGTTCCAAGGAAACTTCATTTACCAAAACAGAATTGGCTCCCAGCTTTACTCACCGATCTCTGTCTAGTGGGAGAGACACACAAGGAACTAGACAATGATGAAATAGTGAGGAGGGTAAACCCAGCATTCAGAGGAGAGTTCTCACCCAGGCTTGAGCAGTGGGAGGACTGCTTGGAGGAGGTGATGTGTGGTCTGAGACCTGATAGGTGAAGTGAGGGGGTGGGGTGAAAAGGCTGTGGGGCGGGGCATGGTGGGGAGTGCCCCCCAGGCATAGGATTGTATGCAAAGAAGCTTCAATGTGGAAGGAGTTGCATGTGTCTGGGGAAGGTGAGACCTAGGGTGAGGTGCTGGGGGGCCTCCATAGGGGTTGGCCAGTTGAATGGGGTAAGATAGAGACGGATCTTGTAGGAGCAGGACCTGGTGCACCATGGCAGGTTTTTAGCACCTTGTTCTATTTTACCTTATTTTAAAAGACCCAGCACTCCCAACTAAGCAGGCATCTGGGGTGCTAGGCACTCCCCGAGTGGGACACACAGTTCTTCCTGTGGGCATGCCTTGATCATCCTTTTCCCTTGACCTGTGAGGGCCCCCAGGCAGCCTGAGGGCTAGTCCAGGAGGCTTGTCCCATGGCAAGAGTCCCCCCAGCCCCATCCCAAAAGGTTTTAACTGCAGAATAGAAAAGCAAACATGTTACAAGCCTCACAGTCATATCTGACTCTTTGTGACCCCATGGACTGTAACCCACCAGGCTTCTCTGTCCATGGGATTCTCCAGGCAAGAATACTGGAGTGGATTGCCGTATCCTTATCCAGGGAATCTTCCTGACCCTGGGATCAAACCCAGGTCTCCCACATTGCAGGCAGATTCTTTTTTTTATTTTTTATTTTTTTTTAATTTAAAATTTTTACTTTATTTTATTTTACAATACCGTATTGGTTTTGCCATACATTGACATGAATCCACCACGGGTGTATATGAGCTCCCAATCCTGAATCCCCCTCCCACATCCCACCCCATATCCTCTCTCTGGATCATCCCCGTGCACCAGCCCCAAGAGGAGTGCCCCCCAGGCATAGGATTGTATGCAAAGAAGCTTCAATGTGGAAGGAGTTGCATGTGTCTGGGGAAGGTGAGACCTAGGGTGAGGTGCTGGGGGGCCTCCATAGGGGTTGGCCAGTTGAATGGGGTAAGATAGAGACGGATCTTGTAGGAGCAGGACCTGGTGCACCATGGCAGGTTTTTAGCACCTTGTTCTATTTTACCTTATTTTAAAAGACCCAGCACTCCCAACTAAGCAGGCATCTGGGGTGCTAGGCACTCCCCGAGTGGGACACACAGTTCTTCCTGTGGGCATGCCTTGATCATCCTTTTCCCTTGACCTGTGAGGGCCCCCAGGCAGCCTGAGGGCTAGTCCAGGAGGCTTGTCCCATGGCAAGAGTCCCCCCAGCCCCATCCCAAAAGGTTTTAACTGCAGAATAGAAAAGCAAACATGTTACAAGCCTCACAGTCATATCTGACTCTTTGTGACCCCATGGACTGTAACCCACCAGGCTTCTCTGTCCATGGGATTCTCCAGGCAAGAATACTGGAGTGGATTGCCGTATCCTTATCCAGGGAATCTTCCTGACCCTGGGATCAAACCCAGGTCTCCCACATTGCAGGCAGATTCTTTTTTTTATTTTTTATTTTTTTTTAATTTAAAATTTTTACTTTATTTTATTTTACAATACCGTATTGGTTTTGCCATACATTGACATGAATCCACCACGGGTGTATATGAGCTCCCAATCCTGAATCCCCCTCCCACATCCCACCCCATATCCTCTCTCTGGATCATCCCCGTGCGCAGGCAGATTCTTTACTGTTTGAGCTACCCAGGAAATAGAAACAAAACCGCAGCGGACATTGACGTGGAACTGGGACAATTAATGGTTGCTTCTTTAGCAAAGCTCTGTAGTCACGGGTGTTGGGCAGGGAGAGGATCAAATGCTGTATAGTGTTTGTCTTCCACATGCTCAAGTGTAATACCAGCTAAGACATTGTAATGCTCCCTCCTCCCTGCTGGTCTCTTCCTTTCTCCTCTATTTCTTTGTCTTCTCTTCCCCTGCTCCCTCTCTCTACCAGGTCCTTGTAAATCAGCGTTAAGCAATGTGCTTTGCTTTCTAGAAAATGTTTTTTTCCTTTGGTAGAAAATAGTATTAAAAGTCAAAGTGTTAGTCACTCAGTCGTGTCCAACTTTTTGTGACCCCCATGGACTGTAGCCCATCAGGTTCTGTCCGTGGAAGATGGTATAGAATACAATTATAGATATGGACCTCGAGGAGAAACTAACCATGGTTTGAATCCTGGCTGTCGTATTTACTGGTAATATTCTTTCTTTGGAATGTATTTTTTTGGCCATACTGCATGTGGGATCTTAGTTCTCTGACCAGGGATTGAACCTGTGCCCCTTGTACCGAAGCTTGGAGTCTTAACCACTGGGCCACCAGGGAAGTCCTTGGCTGTCACATTATTATCAAGTTACTTCACCAGTAACCAGCTTTCTCCTCTTTGAAATGGGAATCCTGTTTGTACCTCCTTCACAAGGTTTACTGGGATAACCCATGTCAAACCTTTATTAGTGCTGTGCTTGGTTATGAGGGTTATTGTGATTTGTTTTAAATTTTGAGACCTGGTGCATAGTAGGCACTTAGCAAATGTTTGTTGAATGACTGTATGATGCCTTACGTAGTGTGCAAAACATAGCTTTTTAGATAGTAGAAATACAAGCCTTAATTTGCCAGTTGGTGTACTCTTTATCTGACTGCTCTCCTTGGATTTACAGACAAGGTGCTCCCATTAAGTCCTCATCCTCTTTCGCCCAATTCTGTGGATTCAATGTTAGAAAAGTTGCTTAAATCAAAGTTCCCTTTTTATTCCTGCTGCCAAGACCTTGGTTCATCATACCTCGTCTGAACTCTGCCTTCAAGGTCCATTTTCCTGCCACCGATCTTTTTCCACCCCACCCGTTCATCCAACTGTGAACAGATTGATCGTCCTAAGAATGAAAATGGCCTTTATCCTCTGTGTAATAAACGATCTTGATGACACTCTGATGTCTAAATTTTAGAGTGTGACCTTCAAGTCCGTCCCCGATCTTTTCTGCTAATGCTGATACGCCCAGTTTTATTCCCATCTTTCCACCATCCACAGTACCATCCTGACCCTCTCCGTAATTTCTAAACATGCTTCCCTGTCTTTGCATCTCTGATTCCCTTTGTCTGATTACCCTTTCTCTTTTGGTCCTGACACCCTTTTGTCCACTCTTGAGACTCATTTTGTACATTTTTCCTTTCAGGAAAACTTGTAGGAACAAATTTCTAGGCAGGGACAAATTACTTCTTTCTTTTGGAGTCCACAGCCCTTACAACATTATAGTGTTGTATTATTATTACAGCATCCACGTCCCATCCCCATCCATTCCCAGGAGTCTTTAGTGTTGAGTCTTGTTTATTGCCTTTTCCCAACATATTAAGTGTTTGTTGGAAATGAATAAAATATTAAAAAAATAAGTGTTCAAAATATTCACTTCTAGGTCTGCACTCTTTTGAGATAAGTACTTTCTGGTTTGTGTACTCAGTCACTCAGTTGTGTCCAACTGTTTTGTGACCCTTTGGATTGTAGTTCACCAGGCTCCTCTGTCCATGGGATTCTCCAGGCAAGAATACTGGAGTGGGTGGCATTTCCTCCTCCAGGGGATCTTCCTGATCCAGATACTCTGGACTGATGTGTTAAACATACACATTTCTCCCCTTCTTCCTCATCTCATCTCTGGATAAATTTTATGGAAACTTCAAACTTATCTGAAACTCAGACATGATTTGTGTTTGTGATTCAATTTCAGTTTCAGATCTTCAGCACTTTCACAGTCAGTACTGTTTTCCATTTTGCAGTAAATCTAGGATGTGGCTTGAGCACAACTTTCTCTGCCTCCACCCCGGAACACGTTTACCACCACCCACCAAGAGTCTTCTTTTATGGGAATGGAAATGAATTCTTCCCGAGTGTATCTGCCAACATCTCATTCACATTCAAACCACGATTGTATCTTATTAGAATTGCATTGTTCTACACACCCTTGTGAGATAGATTGTTGTTGTTCATTTGCTCAGCTGTGTCCAACTCTTTGTGACCCCATGCACTACAGCAAACCAGGCTTCCCTGTCCTTCACTATCTCCTAGAGTTTGCTCAAACTCATGTCCATTGAATCAGTGATACCATCCAACCGTCTCATCCTCTGTTGCCCCATTCTCCTCCTGCCCTCAATCTTTCCCAGCGCCAGGGTCTTTTCTAATGAGTCAGCTCTTCGCATCAGATGGCCAAAGTATTGGAGCTTTAGCTTCAGCATCAGTCCTTCTGATGCAAATTCAGGGTTGATTTCCTTTAAGGATTGACTGGTTTGATCAGATTGATTGAGCACCTGTGAGCCCAAGGATCCTGGTTCAGCTCTACCATTGCTGTGGCACCTGGCCACATGGCACCTGGCCCTCAACAGATGCTCAGTGGAGACCTGTTGAATGCATATAAAACATATGAGCTTGAAACCTGGAATATTTACTGCCATATCAGTAAACAGGAATGTTACAGTCATCAGAGATTGCAGATGTCCAACATGAGCCAGTGAGCCCTAAGGGAACTTGGGAAGGAGAAGAATACTTGCCGTCTAGTAGCCTTCAGACTGCAGCCACTCCCTATGGTGAGCCCCGAGGAAGCTCAGGATGTGAAAACACAGGATCACAGCCCCAGATAGCTGAGGTGCCTGTCAAAGGAATGATTTCAGTAAGCCCATTCTCTTATATCTTCCCACATATAGAAGAGTGCTAAATTCCTTAACTTGGGTTATCTGTTTTTTTTTTTTTTTTAATTAACAGTAATCTTTTGATGTGCAGACTACCTGCCCTTTATTGCAACACTTCTATATATAACCTGGCTCCTCCCCTTGCCTCCTTGGAGCAGTTCTCTCAGGGTCACTTGCGATGCTATCTCTTGGGCTTAAAGTCCTAAAAATTCCCACCAAATAAAACACAACTGTCTACTTTTAGGTAGTGAATATTTTCTATGTTGGTAGGCTGTTGTAAAGCTTTCATTTACAGCAGATCCTGTAAGATCTGAGATTACAGGAAGAAGTGGTGGAAAGAGCACAGACTTTGAGTCTCAAAATCTTGGGGTCTAGACATGTAGGTACCACATGGATAGCATGTGCCCTTGGGCACATGGGATTTATTGAGGTTCAGTTTCTTTATTTTTCTCATGGGCCTAAGTTATATCTATCTACCAGGATTTACAGGTGAGTAAACGATTAGCATGCAGTAGGGTATTCAAAAAGTGGCATCTATGAATAATAGCAGATGATACCACTCTAATGGCAGAAAGTGAAGATGAACTAAAGAACTTCTTGATGAGGGTGAAAGATGAGAGGGAAAAGCCTGGTTTAAAACTCCATTCAAAAAACTAAGATCATGGCATCTGGTCCCATCACTTCATGGCAAATAGAAGGGGAAAAAGTGAAAACAGTGACAGATTTTATTTCTTTGGGCTCCAAAATCACTGTGGACAGTGACTGCAGCCATGAAATTAAAAGATACTTGCTCCTTGGAAGGAAAGCTATGACCAACCTAGACAGCATATTAAAAAGCACAGGCATCACTTTGCCAACAAAGGCCTAGATAGTCAAAGCTATTGGTTTTTCCAGTAGTCATGTATGGATGTGCGATCTGGACCGTAAATAAGTCTGAGCACCGAAGAATCGATGTCTTAAAATTGTGGTGCTGGAGCAGACTCTTAAGAGTCCCTTGGATAGCAAAGAGATCAAACCAGTCAATCCTAAAGAAAATCAACCCTGAACATTCATTGGAAGGACAGATGCTAAAGCCAAAGCTCCAGTACTTTGGTCACGTGATGCAAAGAGCTGACTCACTGGAAAAGACTGAAGGCAGGAGGAGAAGGGGGCAACAGAGGCTGAGATGGTTAGATAGCATCACTGACTCAATGGATATGAATTTGAGCAAACTCTGGGAGATAGTGAAGGACAGGGGAGCTTGGTGTTCTGCAGTCCGTGGGGTCACAGAGAGATGGGCACGACTTAGTGACTGAACAACAACAACAACAACAACAACACGTAGGTCTGAACCGTAATTGCAGACAGACGCTCAGGCCAGTTCATAATGTATATTTCCTTCAGCGTGTGGCACAGGAACCCAGGATGTTGGAGGCAGCAGGGTACTTTGCAAAACCCTGATTCATCACTCTCAATGTACAAAGAAGCCTGAGGCTCAGAGAGGTTAAGTCATTTGTCCCTGGTCACACAGTGAGTCAGTTGCCGAGCCGCAACTTGATCCTGACTTCCGAGCCCTCGTTCCTTTTCCTGCACTGAGAGGTCGAGTGGTTTGCATTTTGGTGCTTTAATGGTAAAAGCACAAACACTATTATAGTTGAGCCTAGAGAGACCCACACAGCATTGCTTTCTGTAGCATTAAATTAAGTTCCTGGTTCAGCTCTTTGAGACCTGACAGCTTCTCATGACAAGGGGACGTGCAGGAGAAGCAGTTCTCAGAGCAATGCTCCTTAGCAAAGTTGCTCCAGCCCTGGCTCAGATGTCCTTGAACTGCAAGGTCGGCTTCTGATATACAAGCCTTTGATGGTGGAGCCGCTTCCCTGCAGGAAAGCACCAGCTCCTTCAATGAACCCAGTCCTAGGGCATGTGGTTCCCCTCTTGGCCATGTCCTCAGTCCTTCTTCTGCAATGCGGGAGCGCTTTATGCTCAGGGTCTGTGCTGAGATTTTGGCTTGAGGACGCACGTCAAGAAACCTTAAGAGAGAAGGAGGCTTGAAGACTCAGGTTCAAGGTCTGGTTTCACTACCTGTCATGGGGTGACCACAATGAGTTGCTCAGTCGCTCTGCACCTCAGTTTCTCCATCTGTAAGATGGGAACACTTGTTCTTGGGGTGTTGTGATGATTGAGTTAAAGACTGAAAATGCTTGCAACAGTATTTAGTGCATAGTAAGTGCTCAATAAACATCATCAACTGTTGATAAACACAGGTGCTAAATTCCTCCTTGATTCACATCCTGGTTCTGTTTCTCCTTGCCCGTGTGATATTGGATGACTCACTTGACTGCTCTGAGCCACAATATCCTAGCGGACAAATGGATATAAGAACAATACTGGAAGTTCTGATTTTCCCATATCCATTTTTGTGACAAACTGTGCTTTGGAGGCATTTACACTAAAGCTTGTACACTATTTCTTCCATGTGAGTTTGGGATTTTGAACATGAGCTGAGGCAAATCCATCTTGACATCTGTGTGACGATACCTCTTGGCAGGCAGTTCCTCTCCAAGAGGGTCTCTGCTTTTGCCCACACAGCAGTTTGTGCCAAAGACTTTAATATTTTATTGCATTTTTTGTGATTACTATATAAAACCAAGCAGAAAGAAGTGCTGATCCCACTGAAGGAACACAAGTCTTATAAACTAAATACAACTGGACCAAAAGAAGAGAAAAAAAGAAGATAAAATCACAAAAGCCATCCAGCACAGCGGATCTTTAGCTGGAAGAACTGTGGGCTTTGCTTACTATCTGTCTCTTGGTTGTGAAAGAAAAGAATAAAACGGAAGAATGTGTATGAAAATGCCAGAGACATATGGTTGAAGGTTGCATCCAAAGAGTGAGGTTAAAGATTGTACACAAAGATGACCTTTCCCTCCCTCAACATAGGAAATGATTATTCAACTTTTGTAGACATTTGCAATTGTGCATTATATATGCATGCAGGGCTGGCAAATGCTCTTTATATAAAGGACCAACCTCAGTGCATGGTACATATTGGTGCCTTCTAAATTATGGTTATAATCACCATCACCACCATCATCATCACCACCACCATCATCACTACCACCACCATCAACACCTTTACCAACATTATCATCACCACAATCATCGTCAGCATCACCATCATCATTATCATCAACATTACCACCATCACCACCATCATCATCATCCATAAGGTTATCTCAGAAGATTTAGTGTCAATCGAGACAGACCAACAGCGAGAATATTATCCGTCCCTTAGGTGATACACAAATTAACTATGAGTTCCCCAAGAAATATCCTTTCTGCTGGGATACTGCCAGTTTTGGGGAGCTCATTGCCTGTGGAGATGGTTGAGTGCACATACTCTATGCCAGTGTATTTCCCTGGAAGGCTATATTCGTGGGGTTTATGACCTGTATGGATCCACAAAATTAGTGAAATCTCACTTTCACAGAGGGTCTTCCCTGGTAGCTCAGATGGTAAAGAATCTGCCTGCGAAGTAGGAGACCCAGGTTTGATCCCTGGGTTGGGACGATCCCTTGGAGAAGGAAATGGCAACTCACTCCATGGGAGATCCCATGGACAGAAGAGCCTGGTGGGCTACAGTCCGTACGGTGACAAGAGTCAGACATGACTTAGTGACTAAACGACAGCAACACTCACAGAGAATGGCATCCAGTTGGCTCCCCACCCCACAAGAACTCATTCATTCATTCATCCACAAACATTTTCTGAGCACCCACTATGGGCTGGCCTCTGGGCTGGGCCTTGAAGGAGTTTCAGGGTCTGTGAGAGAGACAGACAATTGCATCTAGAGTAGTAGTTATAGGGCAATCATAACCTGGAAAGAGAAGGAAGGAGCACCTGTGGCGACTCCCTGAAGGTGGCTAGCCCAGCTGAGGAGTGGCAGTGGTCCTGGAAGGCTTCCAGGAGGAGGTGACTCTTGAGCTGAGTTTCAGGGGATGGGGAAGAGGAAAGCATTTCAGATGGAATGGAGAGGATGTACAAACAGCCACGAAGCTTGAAAGACTGGTGGGTATGAGGACAGATGCTGGTTCATTGTGTGTGTATGTGAGTGGGGGGAGGTGGTTGGAAGGTGTGGAGGACTTGAGGTGAATCCAGAAAGATGAAAAGGTCACGAGAGCCTTCAAGCCAAACTCGGGTTTGGGCTTTATCTGGGGGTATGTAGAGCTCCCGTGGCAGCCCTTGTGGTCACCCTGACCCTGGGGTGAGGGCTCCCTCTTCTAAGTCGAGCCGTCCTAGTTGAGGGCAGCACCATTTGCTGGAGATCTGCTCTTGGCTTGTTGAAAAAGTTATGTATTTGATTGCATCGGGACTTAGTTGTAGCACGTGAGATCACTGTGTCGTGTGAAATCTTTCATTGCGGTGCACTGACTCTCTAGTTGTGGGACGTGACCTTAGTTGCCTCGCGGCATGTGGGATCTTAGTTCCCACACCAGGGGTCCATCCCATGTCCCCTGCATTAACAGGTGCATTTATAACCACTGGACTGCCAGGGAACTCCCTGCTCTTGGCTTTTGTGTGGGGCCAGTTCTGTGGCTCCCACTTCTTCGGCACTCACATCGTACGCTCCTTTATCTCCCATGCTTCCTCATGGTTCCCTGGTAAGAACTCAGTTTTAGAGCCAAATGGGCCAAGGTTAAGTCCCAGCTCTCTTGCTGCCAACTTCTGAGCCTTGGCTTGGTTCCTTAACCCTCATCAACCTTGATCTCCTTGCTTGTAAAAAAGGGACAGTCATAAACAGAGCAAACATTTTCAGGCAGTTATATGTGCCGGGCACTGTTCTGAGCACTTTACAAAAATTACTCCTTGGCTCTTTACAACAACTGTTACTATCCCTGCTTTATAGATGAGAAAACAAGGACAGGGAAGGAAGGACCCAGTCCTTCCGGTTGGTAAGTGGCAGGATTAGGAGGCATAAGAACCTCACCTGCTTTGACATGACACTCAGAAGAGCTGAGAGAGGCAGAATCCTTGATGTACTGCCTGACTCGTGGCCGATGCATAGTAAACGGCAGCTGCATAGTTATAAGCTCTCTGAGAAACATACAGAGCGATGCTATCAAGGATAGAGCAGTCCCCAGAGTTAAGCAAATTCCCTTCATCCCAGGGAGCCAGGGAAGGCCTAATTCAAACTGACTCATTAACTCCAGACAATAGAAAATGACAGATCAAGCCTTTGATGAAAGAGACTGGAACAGCCATCGATTAGAAGCCAGACTTGTTTCTTTCTTCCCTTTCAGATTGACTGACTTCTGAAGGCTCTGCTTTCTGTGTAATTAAAGAGCTAACTGAAATGTCAAGCAGGGTTCCCCCTTCAGTCACATCAGGGGGTCGGGGTGGGAGTGAGGGGAGAGTGTCTGATAAGCCACAGATTATGTCCTGCCCAGCACAGCTCAAAATCCAGCTGAGCACTGGAATTTCCAGCCTGCTGCCCTTGAATCTCTGAAGTCACATGGACCCTCTCTTTTACCACCCAGACAGTACTGGCCATTGGAATCAGCCATTGAACAGGAAACAAGGACATTAGCAAAATCGAGACATGTGAAACTTGGCTGTAATTGGCCAGGGAAGGGGATGGGACGCTGGAGGGGAGGAAGCTGCTGTAAGATGGGGCAGCTGAACTGAGTGTAACCTGCTCTGTGTTTGGAGCCAGCAGACCCAGGTTTGGATCCAAGCCATGTGGTTTGGGACATGACTAGGGGAGTGATTCCTTCCTAATTCCCACCCAGATTCAAGCCTAGGATTTGACACAGGCATCAGGGTTCCCTTTTCTCAAAAAATTATTCCTTTTAAAAAATTTTATTGGACGATTTATTTTTAATTGGATGATAATTGCTTTATAATGCTGTGTTGGCTTCTGCTATATAACAACATGAATCAGCCATAGGTATATACATGTTCCCCTCCTATCCCCTGCTTGAACTGGCTTCTCTGGTGGCTCAGCAGATAAAGAAGCCATCTGCAACACAGGAGACACAAGAGACTTGAGTTCAATCCCTGGGTCGGGAAGATCCCCGAGAGGAGGGAATGGCAACCCACTCCAGTATTCTTGCCTGGAGAATCCCATGGACAGAGGAGCCTGGTGGGATACAGTCCATAGGGTCACAAAGAGTTGGACACGACTGAGTGATTAACACACACACACACACACACATACACACACACGTGCACCCTCTTGAAGGGAGTGTCTGCTCTGGATCTTAGTTGTGGCATGTGGCATCTATTTCCCCAACCAGGGATGGAACCTGGGCCCCTTGCATTGGGCGCACAAAGTCTCAGCCACTGGACCACTGGGGAAGTCCCCAGGGTGGTGACTGGGATGAGGGCTCAGTTTAGGGTCACACCTGGCTTTGCATCCCCTGGGCCCTACACTCGCTGTGTGATGGCTGGGACGGACTTCCCTCTCGGAACCTCTGTTTCAGGAGAAGACTGGAGATGAACAGGAAAACGTTAAGTCATGTAACAGTTAGAGAAGCTGACTTTGGAGACAGCTGGCTTGGATTCAGATCTTTGCTGCCCTTTGGTGATTTTGTACTCTCTTTCCCCGGGGGAAATTTGACCATGTTTGGAAATATTTTTGGTTGTCACAGCTTGGGAAAGATGCTGCCGGCATCTAGTAAGTCAAGGCTAGTGATGCTGTTCAACATCCTACAGTGCATGGGACAGCCCCCGACAGCAGAGAGGGACCCAGCCCTAAAAGTCAGCGGTGCTGAGGTTGAGAAACCCAGCACCATGGCCAACCAGCCTGAGGAGAAGTCACTTAACCTGGTTAACATTCTGTTCCCTTGCCTGGGGGGAAGGCAGATAATACCAGTGACTACCTTGGGTGGTTGTTTTAAAAACAGACGTTTCGGGACTTTCCCAGTGGTCCAGTGGTTAAGACTTTACCTTCTAAGGTAGCGGATGCAGGCTCAATCCCTGGTCAGGGAACTAAGATCCCACATGCCTCATGGCCAAAAAACCAAAAAAAAAAAAAAAAAAAAAGAGAGAGAGAGAGAGAGACAATATTGTAATCTAATAAATTCAATAAAGACTTTAAAAATGGTCCACATCAGAAGAATCTTAAAAAAAAAGAAGCAAACACGGGCATCACGGCACATTGCAGAGCACTAGGGACCAAGCAAACCCTCTATAAACATAAGCTCTGTGTGCTGTGCGCTGAGTCACATCTGACTCTCTGCGATCTGATGATCACCAGGCTCCTCTGTCCATGGGATTCTCCAGGCAAGAATACTGGAGTGGGTCTCAGGAGTGGGTCACCGTGCCCTCCTCCAGGGGTATTCCCTGACCCAGGGATCGAACCCGCGTGTCTATGTCGCCTGTGTTGGCAGGTGGGTTCTTTATCACTAGCGCCACCTGGGATCTGTGCAGTTGAGAGGCAATAGCTTATATGAACCTCTTGGACACAGGAGGTCTGCAAGGAACAGAAGGGACGTGATGATGATAACGGCCATGCATTCTGTCTTCACAGATCTCTGCAGTGCCCCTGAAATTCTTCTTCTATCCCCCACACCCCCACATCAAAGTGAAGTTCAAAGCCATTGTCAAAACTGAAAAAGCAACAGACTTGCCCCCGGGGAGGCTGATGATGGATCTCGGGTCTGCTGGTGCCGAAAATCATAAAAGGCAGCTGCCTTCCCCCTGGGTTTTCCTCTGAGCTAGTCTTCTGAAAGCTGTCTCCAACAAGAGCAGTTCTTGTAATGGGAACTTGCTTTCCTAGAAGCAGGGGGTGTCTCTTCATCCTCTTTTCTCTTGTTCTGTCTGGGTCTGATTGCTTATGTCCTCCCCAAATTAATACGTTGAAGCATTCACTTGCAATGTGGTTTTAAAAAAGATTTTTTTAAATTAAAAATTAAAAAAATTATCTATTTGGCTATGTTGGGTTTTAGTTGCAGCACTCAGCACCTTCCATCTTCATTGGGGCATGCAGGACTTTTAGTTGCAGCATTTGGGATCTAGTTCCCTGACCAGGGATCAAATCCAGATCCACTGCATTGGGAGGGCAGACTCTGAGCCACTGGACCACCAAGGAAGTCTCACTTGCAATGTGATAGTATTTGAAACTGGGCTTTTGTAAAGGGATTATGTTTAGTTAGACAAGGTCATGGGCTTCCCAGGTGGCACAGGGGTAAAGAATCTGCCTGCCAATGCAGTAGATGCAGGTTCGATCCCTGGGTTGGGAAGATCCCCTGGAGGAGGAAATGGCAATCCACTCCAGTATTCCTGCCTGGAGAATCCCATGGACAGGGATACAGTTCATAGGGCTACAGTTCAAATCCCATGGGCTACAGTTCATAGGGTCGCAAAGAGTTGAACACAACTGACTGGACTTAGCAAGCACGCACTGTATTTTTGTGAACTGGTTTTTGATCATGGGGCCTAGAACATAGTAAGTGCTCAGAAATGTCTGTGGTGTTGAATGTATGAATGTTAAAATAAGAATTCAAAATTAGCCTTTTTCAAGGACCACTTTTAAATACAGGTTTCTCTTAAGAGTAAAGTCTGGTTCTGACTTTGAGACAGCAGCTTTTAAATTTCTTTTTTACAGGAGGATTGGAGTTTTGAAATAGTACATGTAATGAGAATTTGAGTTTAGGAAAATTGATTTGTTCAATGGATTTAAACATCTTTTCCCTCAGAAAAGATGATGCCCAAGGACAGAAGATATTAGCCTGTGTTTGTTCCAAAGACATTTACACTGATAGAATTAGAGAAAAAAAGGATCATTTTGGATAAAATATCCAAATAATGATACATAAAAAATTATAGAATATGTTGTACTTGGGGGAAAAAAGCTAAGGCTGTACCTGGGATGGAGAACTTGGCCTGGACAATATCTACTCCTTCTCCCAACAATTCTAGATATCTAGTATGTGTCAGGTCTTGAATCGAGCACTAACATGATCATCTTTAATCCTTTCAAATCCCTGTTTGGTAGGAGTCACTGTCTCCATTTTGTAACTGAGGACACTGAAGTTCAGCATATTGATGTAACTGGCCCCAAGTTCGTGCAGTTGGGAAGTAGCAGAGATGGTATTTGAACACTGGTCTTCCTGATGTCAAAGTGGATGTTTTCACACCCATTTCAACCCAAGGATGGGGCACAGGCATAATTTTCTGAAAGGGAACCCAAAGCGCTGACTTCACATTTAGTCCCTGCCTTTGGCTCTGGATGTTTTTTAAAAAATTATTTTATTGAAGTATAGTTGATTTACAATGTTGTGTTAGATTCTGCGGTAGAGCGATGTGATTCAGTTACTCATTTACATACATTCTTTTTCATATTCTTTCCCTTATAATTTATCACAGAATATTGAATATAGCTCAGCCCAGGGCTCTTTGCTTTCGAAAGTATTTATTTATTTTTGGCTGCACTGGGTCTTCATTGCTGCAAGCGGGCTTTCTCTAGCTGCAGTGAGTAGAGGCTACTCTCTAGTTGCGGTGTGCAGGCTTATCATTGCGGTGGCTTCTCTTGTTGCGGAGTACGGGCTCTAGGGCACAAGGGCTACAGTAGTTGGTGCACATGGGTTCAGTAGTGGCAGCTCCCGGGCTCTAGAGCACAGACTCAAATGTTTTAGCACAGGGTCTTAGTTGCTCCATGGCATATGGAATCTTCCCCGACCTGGGATCGAACCCGTGTCCCCTGCATTGGCTGGAGGATTCTTAACCACTGGACCACCAGGGAAGTCCATGCCCAGGGTTCTTTAAATCCTTTTTAGCCAAGGTCAGGACTGGCCCCAGGGCTAGGGAGGGCTGAGCTTTCTTGCTGGGAAGGGACTCTAAGGATCAGCTGGAAGGTTCTTCCTTGGCAGGATTTGCAGGTGAAATACTCTAACTCTGAGGAAAAATCCTGGGGGACAGACCTTCTCCCAGCAGACAGGTATTCCCCTCTGCCTGTCTGGGGTGGTGAGGGTGAAGGTGAGTGGGTGCACACAGGTGAATGCCTTTGCATGTGTATAAACCCAGGCACTCATGCGTAAGAGGGTGTGCATGTCTCTGAATATTTATGCCTTTGCATGTGTTTTTTTGTTGTACATTTCACAATTATTTCTGCCTCTGTATGTGTGTCTATCTGTGTATGTGTATATAATGACTTACAACAACAAGGAAATGTATATTCAGAGATCCCCAACTTCCCGCCATCCTATTTAACAGATTTTAGAGAGTGTTAATTTACCTCTTATTGGAACTGCTCTGCTGCGCTCTGCAGTTTCATTTCCCATTTGATCAAATGGATTTTGTTTATCTTCCATAAATCTTACGCTGGCAATTCCAGCTCTGCTGACTCCCACATCTCTCATTGTTCTCAACATTGTAGTGTCTTTTATGAGGTTTAATATTCTGCCCAGCCTTCGTGGGGTGCTAATTTCTTATTGGGCTATGATCCTATTGTGTTGGCCTGGACTTTGGGGAGTCTGGCTTTGGTAACTGATGGCCAGATCTGTCCTGTTAGCTCTCCTGAAATATAGAAACAATCTTGGGTGTTGGCAGATTTGGCATCATCTTAGGCAGCATGGAGTGAGGGACATAAAGAGATGGATTTTGAATTAAATGGATCTCATTTTGATTCTGGCTTTGGAACTAAACAGATGAGTGACCTTGGGCAAGTCCTTCTTGTTTCCTTCCTGCCATGAAACCTTTTAGGACAAAGAGAATTAGAAATTCTTAGTTGCATGGATAAAAATAATCTATCTGAAACATTGTTTACTTGGTAAGAGTATCAGATAGATATTGCTGTGTAACAAACCATCTCAAAACTAAATGGCTTAAAATCTATAAGCATTTGTGTTTGCTCATGAGCCTGTGTGTTGGCTATTTGCGGGGGGATGTTCTTTGGCTCCCAATGGGGCTCTGTTCTGTGTCTATGGTCAGCTGAGGGTCATCTTGGTGGCTTTTACTGGAGGTTGCCTGGAAGGCTGCAGTCCATGGGGTTGCTGAGGGTCGGACACGACGGAGCGACTTCACCTTCACTTTTCACTTTCATGCATTGGAGAAGGAAATGGCAACCCACTCCAGTGTTCTTGCCTGGAGAATCCCAGGGACGGGGGAGCCTGGTGGGCTGCCGTCTATGGGGTCGCACAGAGTCGGACACAACTGAAGCGACTTAGCAGCAGCAGCCTGATAATTGGCTGATGCCTCTTGGTTTTTGTCATGTGATTCCTAGCCTCCAGAAGACTAGCCTGGGCTTGTTCTTACAGTGGAAGCAAAACATTTGAAACTACAAAGTTTCCTAACGCTTCCACTTGGAACTGGAATTCTGGTCCACTGCATTCTATTGGCCAGATCAGGTGATAGGGCCAGCCTGGATAAACTAGTGGGGAAATAAGACTCTCTCTCTCTCTTTTTTGGTTGTGCTGGGTCCTTACTGCTGTGCACAGACTTTCTCTAGTTGCAACGAGTGGGGTCCACCCTCTAGGTGCTGTGCACAGGTTTCTCAGTGGTGGTCTCTCTTGTTGCAGAGCATAAGCTCAGAGGTTGCGGCTCCTGGACGCTAGGGCACAGTTTCAGTAGTTGTGGCCTATGGGTTTAGTTGCTCTGAGGCTTGTGGAATCTTCCCGAACCAGACAGCAAACCCTGTGCTCTGCACTGGCAAGCAAATTCTCAACCACGGGACTACCAAGGAAAAGACTCTCTACCTCTTGTTAGGAGAAGCTGCGAAGTCACATTGGAAAGATGTGCAAACAGGGAGACCATTAACTGGGGCAATCAATGCAATCAGCCTGTTGCAATAGGCACTTAATCCTGGAACTTAGGAGGAATTTCGTGAACATTAATTAACGGCACTTAGTGTAACCTGTTTTGAGGGAAAGAAAAAACAGGTTCCCCCCACTCTTCTAAATTCTTGGCTGAGATTCTATTGTGAGTGCAATCTCAGTTGTTCAGTCGTATCTGATTCTCTGTGACCTCATGAACTGTAGCCCAGCAGGCTCTTCTGTCTATAGGATTCTCCAGGCAAGAAAACTGGAGTGGGTAACCATTTCCTTCTCCAAGGGATCTTCCCAATCCAGGGATCAAATCCGCGTCTCCTTCAGCTTCTGCCTTGTCAGGCACATTCTTTACCGCTGTATCACCTGGGAAGCCCTGAGATCCCCCTGTAATAACAGATATTAACAGGAGAGAAAGAAACAAAAGTTTAATAACACATATACATGAGAGAGCATGGCAACCCACTCCAGTATTCTTGCCTGAAAAATCCCATGGACAGAGGGGCCTGGTGGGCTGTGGACCATGGTGTTGCAAAGAACTGGACTCGACTGAAGTGACTAAGCACAGTACAGCACAGATACATGAGAGAGACCCAGGAGAATTGAGTGACTCCTTGAAATGGTCCAAGTCATCATCTTAAATACCGTCTCCAGCTAAAGTCAAAAGAATATGTTGAGGGAACCAGGTCTGGGAAGTGACCAGGAAAAGCACAGTAAACAAGGGTACAGACGCAGCGCAGATTTAAGTCAGTTGGTTTCTCCACTGATAAGATTTTCCGGAGATTTAGTCATGCTTCCTGTGGTCCAGAGAGGGAGACACCCTTCCAAGGGGAGATTTCCCTTATCAAAGTAAATTTCAGTTACAAAAGGTCACTTCTACTACTGGGGTTCTGAGAGCTCCTCTGGTCACTGCCGCTCAGAGATAATGAACCTAAATTTTTCCTGTGGTCATGTATGGATGTGAAAGTTGGACTGTGAAGAAGCTGAGCACCAAAGAATTGATGCTTTTGAACTGTGGTGTTGGAGAAGACTCTTGAGAGTCCCTTGGACTGCAAGGAGATCCAAGCAGTCCATTCTGAAGGAGATCAGCCCTGGGATTTCTTTGGAAGGAATGATGCTAAAGCTGAAACTCCAGTACTTTGGCCACCTGATTAGAAGAGTTGACTCATTGGAAAAAACTCTGATGCTGGGAGGGGTTAGGGGCAGGCAGAGAAGGGGTTGACAGAGGATGAGATGGCTGGATGGCATCACTGACTCGATGGACGTGAATCTGAGTGAACTCCGGGAGTTGGTGATGGACAGGGAGGCCTGGCGTGCTGCGATTCATGGGGTTGCAAAGAGTAGGACACTACTGAGCGACTGAACTGAACTGAAAGTTATCCTGATGCTGGAGAGGCATATTTTAGGGTGACAAATTCTTCTTCCCTTCCCTGTATAAACTTGGATCTCCAGGCAGACCATTCTCAGCACAGATTTGCGTTCATTCAGGGCTCTTTGATTTCCTCGTCTCTCTCTGGCTGCATACCACATCTGGGCTGGATTCCTCCCTTAGAGCTTGGTTCAGTTCAGTTCAGTTCAGTCGCTCAGTCATGTCCGACTCTTCGCGATCCCATGAATCGCAGCACGCCAGGCCTCCCTGTCCATCGGGCATTCAGAATGCACACTTGTAGCTCATTTCTTCAAACGATGAGAATAAACACGTACTAGATGCTTACTCAGCTCTAGGCTTTGTTTTCGTTGCTCAGCAGCTAAGTCGTGTCCAACTCTTGGAGACCCCATGAACTGCAGCACACCAGGCTCCTCTGTCCTTCACCATCTCCTGGAGTTTGCTCAAATTCATGTCTATTGAGTCGGTGATGCCATCCAACCATCTTCTGTTGTCCCCTTCTCCTCCTGCCCTCAATGCTTCCCAACATCAGGGTCTTTTCCAGTGAGTCAGTTCTTCATATCAGGTGGCCAAAGGATTGGAGCTTCACCTTCAGCGTCAGTCTTTCCAAAGAATATTCAGGGTTGATTTTCTTTAGGATTGACTGGTTTGATCTCCTTGCTGTCCAGGGGGCTCTCAAGAGTCTTTTCTAGCACCGCAATTTGAAAGCATTAATTCTTTGGTGCTCAGCCATTTTTATGGTCCAACTCTTACATCTATACGTGACTACTGGAAAAACCATAGCTTTGACTATGCAGACCTTTGTCAGCAAAGGGATGTCTCTGCTTTTTGATATGCTATCTAGGTTTGCCATGGCTTTCCTTCTAGGAAGCAAGCGTCTTTTAATTTCAAGGCTGCAGTTACTATTCGCAGTGATTTTGGAGCCTGAGAAAATAAAATCTGTCTAGGTCTTATGCTATTAATAATATAAGGGAGTACAATTTGCCTTCCCCAAATGTCTCTTTGAATATTATTTTGTGCTGAAAGCAATCAGTGTTCCAAAAGACTCAAGAAGAACCTTTGACCTTCCTCTAACTGCTTAAAAGAATGTAGACAGAGGATCTGTTCCAGGAAGGGAGCATCACGGGAGATCACCAGGGTGTGAACTAGCTGTGTAGACAGGGAGGAAACCAGCAAAGTCTGTTAAAACTCCTCTCTGTGTGGGCTTCCCTAGTGGCTTAGTTGTAAAGAATCCACCTGCCAATGCAAGAGACGTAAGTTCGATCCTTGATCCAGGAAGATCCCACATGCTGCAGGGCAGCTAAGCATCAGTTATCTAGAGCTTGTGCTCTAGAGCCTGGGAGCCGCAACAGCTGAGCCCATGTGATGCAGCTGCTGAAGTCTGTGTGCCCTAGAGACTGCTCCATGATGAGAAGCCGCCACAATAAGTCCCCACACTGCAATTAGAGAGTAGCTCCCGCTCACTGCAACTAGAGAAAAGCCTGAGCAGGAAGAACACCTAATTCAGCCAAAAAAAAAAAAAAAAAAAATCTCTGTGCCCCCTTTGTTTGCCAAACATTTGCTTCATTTGCTTTTCCAGCTCCTTGTTGATTGCCTTCCTCTGTTTTGAAATCCTAAACCACTACTCCCCAACATCCTCTCTTTTTTAAAAATTATTTTTGGTCATACTGTGTGGTTTGTGGTATCTTAGTTCCCTGACTAGGAATTGAACTCAGGCCCTTGGCAGTGAAAGCATGGAAGCACCGAGTCTTAACCGCTAGACTGCCAGGGAATTCCCTCAACATCCTGTTTTGTCTTTAGCTGGAGATTACCAGTTACTCAGTTCTCTGAGTCTCTCCCATGTATTCGGTTCAGTTCACTTGCTCAGTCGTGTCCAACTCTTTGTGACCCCATGAATCGCAGCACACCAGGCCTCCCTGTCCATCACCAGCTCCTGGAGTTCACTCAAACTCACGTCCATCAAGTCAGTGATGCCATCCAGCCATCTCATCCTCGGTCGTCCCCTTCTCCTCCTGCCCCCAATCCCTTCCAGCATCAGAGTCTTTTCCAATGAGTCAACTCTTCGCATGAGGTGGCCAAAGTACTGGAGTTTCAGCTTTAGCATCATTCCTTCCAAAGAACATCCAGGACTGATCTCCTTCAGAATGGACTGGTTGGGTCTCCTTGCAGTCCAAGGGACTCTCAAGAGTCTTCTCCAACACCACAGTTCAAAAGCATCAATTCTTTGGTGCTCAGCTTTCTTCACAGTCCAACTCTCACATCCATACACGACCACAGGGAAAACCATAGTCTTGACTAGACGGACCTTTGTTGGCAAAGTAATGTCTCTGCTTTTCAATATGCTATCTAGGTTGGTCATAACTTTCCTTCCAAGGAGTAAGCATCTTTTAATTTCATGGCTGCAGTTTCCATCTGCAGTAATTTTGGAGCCCCCCAAAATAAAGTCTGACACTGTTTCCACTGTTTCCCCATCTATTTCCCATGAAGTGATAGGGCCAGATGCCATGATCTTCATTTTCTGAATGTTGAGCTTTAAGCCAACTTTTTCACTCTCCTCTTTGACTTTCATCAAGAGGCTTTTGAGTTCCTCTTCACTTTCTGCCATAAGGTGCCATCTGCATATCTGAGGTTATTGATATTTCTCCCAGCAATCTTGATTCCAGGTTGTGCTTCCTCGAGCCCAGCGTTTCTCATGATGCACTCTGCATAAAAGTTAAATAAGCAGGGTGACAATATGCAGCCTTGACGTACTGCTTTACCTATTTGGAACCAGTCTGTTGTTCCATGTCCAGTTCTAACTGTTGCTTCCTGACCTGCATATAGGTTTCTCAAGAGGCAGGTCAGGTGGTCTGGTATTCCCATCTCTTTCAGAATTTTCCACAGTTTATTGTGATCCAAGGCTTCCCTGGTGGCTCAGAGGATAAAGCACCTGCCTGCAATGCAGGAGACCCGGGTTCGATCCCTGGGTTGGGAAGATTCCCTGGAGAAAGAAATGGCAATCCACTCCAGTATTCTTGCCTGGAGAATCCCATGGACATAGGAGCCTGGCAGGCTACAGTCCATAGGTCGCAAACAGTCGGACACGACTAAGCGATCAATGGTAATGGTATTGTGATCCACACAGTCAAAGGCTTTGGCATAGTTAATACATGTTATTAAACTTTTGTTTCATATTCTGTGTCAATTTAATTCCTAAGAATTAATTCAGAATCAACCAGAAGAATCTAGGAGAGTAGAGAAAACTTTCTTTGTTCCTGAATCTGTGCATTTCATTTACATTCATTTTTAATCTTTTTTTGAGCACCGAAAAACTGATGCTTTTGAACTGTGGTGTTGGAGAAGGCTCTTGAGAGTCCCTGGGACTGCAAGGACATCCAACCAGTCCATCTTAAAGGAGATCAGTCTTGAATATTCATTGGAAGGACTGATGCTGAAGCTGAAATTCCAGTACTTTGGCCACCTGATGCGAAGAACTGACTGCTTGGAAAAGACTCTGATGTGGGGAAAGATTGAAGGTGGGAGGAGAAGGGGACAACAGAAGATGAGATGGTTGGATGGCATGACTAAGTTGATGGACAGAGTTTGAGCAAGCTTCAGGAGTTGGTGATGGACAGGGAAGCCTGGCGTACTGCAGTCCATGGGGTCACAAAGAGTCGGACACAACTGAGCAACTGAACTGATACTGATTTATCTTACTATTTTCCTGTGATGGGAGTACCTTGATCATCCCTGCGTTACAGACAAGGGGAGGGGAGTAGCCTACCCAAGGTCACTGAGCTAGCACAGGTGGGGTTCAAACCCAGGTCTGTCTGATTTTAAAGTCAGTGCTTGGGATTTTCCCTGATGTCTGGTGCTTAAGAATGTGCTGGCCAGTGCAGAGGACATGGGTTTGATCCTTGGTCTGAGAACTAAGACCCCACATGCTGTGAGATGTCTGAGCCTGTGCGCCACAACTGTCGAGCCGGGAGCTGCAACTACTGAGCCCTGTGCCCTGGAACTCCTCCTCTGCAACAAGAGAAGCCCCCTCAGTGAGAAGCCTGAACACCACAACCCCCAGTCGCTGCAACCAGAGAAAGCCCAGGCGCAGCCACAGAGATCCAGTGCAGCCAAAAATAATAACATTTTAGAAATTAAAAAATAAAGTCAAGCCTGTATAAGTAATGTCAGACTGTCTTCTAGGTACACCTAGGATGACCCACTCATCTTGGTTTTCTGATTTTAAAATGGAAACCCCTGTAGGGGGGTTTAGAATGGTGGGACACATGTATACCTGTGACCGATTCACCTTGATATATGGCAAAAACCATCACAATATTATAAAGTAATTATCTTCCAATTAAAATACATAAATTAATTAAAAGATAAATGGAAACCCTCGTGTCCTTGGAAATCACTCTGTCCTGGCAAAGTGGGGTGGTTTGTCATTTTGCCCTGACCTGAGCCGTCTTGCACGAGGCAGGCCTGGCTGAGGATCCAAGCATCCCCCGGCTTCCCCAGTCCTGACTGGAAAAGGAGGATTCCCAGGCCCTGTAGCATCTCTTGTGTCCCCTCTGATTCCTGACACCTGTCCCGTTGCTCGTTTCCTGCCGGTGCGGCCTGGTGTGCCACCAGCATCTGCTTTGTTCCACTTTGAAAGTGCACACATCCCTGCAGGTTGCTTCTGGCCCTGATTTCTGCCCATGTACCCGTAGCCGAGGCCTCCCTGGGGTCCCTAGGTGATAAAACAAAATAGCAATCCCATCTGTTTGGCAAAATCTTAGGAAACTTACTGTCCTCTTAATGCCTGCCGGTTGCCCCAGGGGGATAGGCAATGCCTTCTCACTGTGACATCTTTGCTAAATTCCTCTCATCACCTTGACAACCCAGCCATCACAGTTAGCCATGGGGTATTCACAGGAAGAGGGAGAAACTATTAATAGCATCCAAGGGATTCCTCCCCACTCAAATATACTTGCCCTTAGAATCATTGCTTTTTCTTCTGAGCAGCTTCTTTATTTTTATTTTTTAAAGCATTTTTTATTGTGGGAAAATCTACATAATATGTTACCATCTTAACCATTTTTTAAAAATTGGAGGATAATTGCTTTACAACATTGTGTTAGTTTCTGCTGTATAACAGCAGGAATCAGCTATAAATATATGTATATCCCCTCCCTCTTGAAACTTCCCTCCTCTCCATGTGCTCAGTGGCATCGGACTCTTTGGGACCCCATGGACTATAGCCTGCCAGGCTCCTCTGTCCATGGAATTTTCTAGGCAAGAGTAATGGGAGCAGGTTGCCATTTCCTCCTGCAGGGGATCTTCCTGACCTGGGGATCAAACCCACATCTCTTGGGTCTCCTGCATTGGCAGGCAGATTCTTTGCCACTGCGCCACCTGGGAAGCCCACCCCACCTCTCTGGGTCATCACAGAGCACCGAACTGAGTTCCCTGTGTTATACAGCAGCTTCCCTCTAGTGCCCTTAGAATCTTTATGTTCGTTTTATGTTCTTAAAGTAGAACATTGCTCCGGATAATTATCACTTAAAAACCTTCATTCAAATCAAACAACTACAAACATCTAGGGGCTTCCCTGGTGGCTCAGATGGTAAAGAATCTGCCTGCAATGTGGGAGACCTGGGTTCGATCCCTGGGTTGGGAAGATCCCCTGGAGGAGGGTGTGGCAACCCTCCAGTATTCTTGCCTGGAGAACCCCCATGGACAGAGGAGCCTGGCAGGCTGCAGTCCATGGGGTCGCAAAGGGTCGGACACGACTGAGTGACTAAGCACACGCACAAACATCTAGGCATTAGAGATGGTACTCTGAACGATGGTACTCTCCAGCATGCAGCATAGAAGACTTCCCTGTAAATACAGAGAATGCTGAAAGGAGGGAGGGAAAGTAATATTAGATGCCCCTGAGTGACGATTTAACCAACACAAAAATTTATTGGAAATGCAGACTTAGATGGGTTTGCTATTAATACATAACCAGAGTGGCCACTGAATCTGCCCAATTTAAAATGAGCATCTTGCCTTAGAAGCTTCTCCAAACTTGACCTCTCTGGAATCTTGAAGACATCCAGCAGAGTAAGAAAAATTGATCCTGTATTTTTCTTTAATTTAATTGGATTTTATTTTTGGCTTTGGCTGCACTGCAGAGCATGTGGGATCTTAGTTTTCGGACCAGGGGTTGCCTTGCCCACCCCCTGCATTGGAAGCATGGAGTCCCAGTCACTGGACTGCTAGGGGAGTCCCCAGTCCATACTGTTTAACAGCCAAGGCAATGACTTTTCCGTATACAGTGGACTTAATTCAGATGTCTGGAGGAGCCACAGGTAAGCGATCAAAAAAAAAAAAAAAAAAAAAATTGTGTAAGCGCTAGAGTTGCTCACAGTTGAATCTTAAACAAAAACCCTCAGCACCCTGTGTGGCTGGAGGTTGGTGTGCACTTGTGAGATACAACAGTCAAATCAGTATGTACCCAGAGAAACAAATTAGGAACAAGCAGCTCCATACTTAGCCAAGCGTGCCCAGCTCTCCAAAGATGTAGAAATGAAAGATTTCCCGGGCCCTCTGTGCATGCCCCAAAGAACATCTAAAAGCTCCCCAAGGTTAACTCCAGAAGAAAAGAGACCTTGGGCAATTGTGATGTTGTGAGAATTTACATTAGATAAAGTTAATGGGATTTTGAAAGTGCTTCTTGGTCGCTATTAGGTCCATGCTGGGAAAATAATGGGAAAAAAAATCTAGCAAAAATACTTTTCAAGATTAATGGGAAATAATATTGGGGAGAAACAAAAATGCCCTACTGCTAAGGGCAGTTGAATGGCTGCAAATGGCCAGTGTGTGGGGGTAGACTTTCCATCATGTCAGTGATTAGTATGGTTAATATTGAGGGTAATTAGAAACAGCAACAGGAATCTAAAGAGTTGCCATCACAGAGCCCAGAGAGTGGGGGATTGTGGGTAAATCCTTTCCTGTCTTTTTCAGCATCTTAGCTTATCTCCGTATCTCATTCACTTGGCAGATTCTGTGAGTTGAAGGAAAGATGAGGATTATCACAGGTCTCCTGATTCAGGCAAAGAATCAGCCAAGATTTCCATTTGGATGGGAAACTGGAGGTTGGCAACCCTGTTTGCTCCCCAGTCTGGCTGTCCGTCAGAATTCCTTGGAAAATTAAAAGAATAGACTATTGGAAATCCCTTCAGACACATGGAATTGATGTCTCTGGGGCTGAGGTCCAGAAATCAGTATAGTAATTTCCCTACACATGAATCTTCAAGTTGTGAACTCTCAAAGATGAGAACGTGCATTCCATCAATGTCAGGTGTGAGTGAAATTGCAGCTTGCCCTCCGTCTCCTATTGCTGACCACCCTTCAGCTCTACCATCTCCCAACTCTTCTCCCTCCTCCAGTCAGTAATTCTTTTTATCTGTTCACTTGATGTCAGCCCCTGTATGCCAGCTGTTGTACTTTACCATTGTACTTCTCAAAGTACTGCACTGTAAGATTAAAATTAAAAAATTTTTTTTGCTTTTTCATGTATTATTTGTGTGAAAAGTATTAGAAACCTATTACAGTACAGTATTATATAGATGATTGTGTTAGCTGGGGGCCTAGGCTAACTTTGTTGGGCTTACGAACAAATTGGACTTACGAACACACTCTGGGAATGGAACTCATTCATATGTTAGAGGACTTCAGTTCAGTTCNATTATTTGTGTGAAAAGTATTAGAAACCTATTACAGTACAGTATTATATAGATGATTGTGTTAGCTGGGGGCCTAGGCTAACTTTGTTGGGCTTACGAACAAATTGGACTTACGAACACACTCTGGGAATGGAACTCATTCATATGTTAGAGGACTTCAGTTCAGTTCAGTCACTCAGTTGTGTCTGACTCTTTGCAACCCCATGGACTGCAGCACACCAGTCTTCCTTGTCCATCACCAACTCCTGGAGTTTGCTCAACTCATGTCCACAGAGCTGGTGATGCTGTCCAACCATCTCATCCTCTGTCATCCCCTTTTCCTCCTGCCCTCAATCTTTCCCAGCATCAAGGTCTTTTCCAGAGTCAGTTCTTCTCATCAGATGGCCAAAGTATTGGAGCTTCAGCTTCAGCATCAGTCCTTCCAATGAATATTCAGGCCTGACTTCCTTGAGGATTGATTGGTTGGATCTCTGTGCAGTCCAAGGGACTCTCAAGAGTCTTCTCCAACACCACAGTTCGAAAGCATCAATTCTTCGGCACTCAGCTTTTAAAAATTTATTTTATTTTATTTTTTACTTTACAATATTGTATTGGTTTTGCCATACATCAACATGAAAATCTCTGTGCAGTCCAAGGGACTCTCAAGAGTCTTCTCCAACACCACAGTTCGAAAGCATCAATTCTTCGGCACTCAGCTTTTAAAAATTTATTTTATTTTATTTTTTACTTTACAATATTGTATTGGTTTTGCCATACATCAACATGAATCTGACACGGGTGTACACGTGTTCCCAATCCTGAACCTCCCTCCCACCTCCTTCCCCATACCATCCCTCTGGGTCATCCCAGTGCACTAGCCCCAAGCATCCTGTATTCTGCATCGAACCACAATGGAGTATTACTCAGCCATTAAAAAGAATACATTTGAATCAGTCCTAATGAAGTGGATGAAACTGGAGCCATTATACAGAGTGAAGTAAGCCAGAAAGAAAAACACCAATACAGTATGCTAGGCACTCAGCTTTTTTTTATGGTTCAACTCTCACATCTATACATGATTACTGGAAAAACTATAGTTTTGACTAGATGGACCTTTTTTGGCAAGGTAGTGTCTCTGCTTTTTAATATGCTGTCTAGGTTGGTCATCGATATTCTTCCAAAGAGCAAAAGTCTTAATTTCATGGCTGCAGTCACCATCTGCAGTGATTTTGGAGCCGCCCCCCCCTCCCCCCACCACAAATGAAGTCTCTCACTGTTTCCATTGTTTCTCCCTCTGTTTCCCATGAAGTGATGGGACCAGATGCCATGATCTTAGTTTTCTCAATGTTGAGTTTTAAGCCAACTTTTTCACTCTCCTCTTTGACTTTCATTGAGGCTCTTTAGTTCCTCTTTGCTTTCTGCCATAAGGGTGGAATCATCTGCGTATCTGAGGTTATTGATATTTCTCCTGGCAATCTTGATTCCGGCTTATGCTTCCTCCAGCCCAGCATTTCTCATGATGTACTCTGCATATAAGTTAAATAAGCAGGGTGACAATATACAGCCTTGGTGTACTCCTTTCCCAATTTGGAACCAGCCTGTTGTTCCATGTCTGGTTCTAACTGTTGCTTCTTGTCCTGGATATAGATTTCTCAGAAGGCAGGTTAGGTGGTCTGGTATTCCCATCTCTTTTAAGAATTTTCCACAGTTTGTTGTGATCCACACAGTCAAAGGCTCTTGCAGTCAATAAAGCAGAAGTAGATGTTTTTTTCTGGAATTCTCTTGCTCTTTCTATGATCCAAAGATGTTGGCAATTTGATCTCTGATTCCTCTGCCTTTTCTAAATCCAACTTGAACATCTGGAAGTTCATGGTTCACATACTGTTGAAGCCTGGCTTGGAGAATTTTGAGCATTATTTTGCTAGCATGTGAGATGAGTGCAATTGTGTGGTACATTGTTTGAACATTCTTTGGCATTGGAATATATACTTTTTTTTAATTCAGTAGAGAAGTTACTGTGTATAAAAAGTTCCTGTGTTAAAATAGTCACTACCTGGTGTGTGTATATATATGTGTGTGTTTATCATATATACTGTACATTATATTTCACTTTAAATATGCACTCCAAGTGGTTCTATAGTAGGAGCAGATGTTTGGAAAAATGGAGCTGGTGTCTTTCACAAATAAGAAAACTGAATCACTGGGTGATGAGGGACTTGCTTAATGCCAGTGGACACAAATCCATGCCTGGAGGCGTAGCCTCTTCACACAAGGGGTAGGCTTCCCCTCCTGGGCCAGGCCACAGCTCTTGCAGTAGTTCTGGAAACTTCTGGGAAGGTTTTGTGTCACCCCTCACAAAGACATGTCCATAGAAGGGCTGGCTTATTTGGCAGAATCTTGTGGTGTTATCAACTCTGACAAGGCCTTTCACTTCTCAGAAGCCTCCCAATACAGAAATACGACCCTCTCCTCCCAGTGAGTGGCCTCCATGGGCAACTCGACAAGCAGAGCTCTGTAGCAGCTGCTAACTTCCTGTGTGGCTTTTATTGAGCACCTACTATGTGGTAGGCACTTTCCCATCCCCTTAAACTTCATATCAACATCCTGAGGAATAGGCAGTGGTATTTCCATTTGATAAACGAAGAGGCTCATTTCATAAAAGTTTTACAAAGTGGAGGCTCAAAGAGGTGAAGAAACTCAACCAAGATCACACAGCTCAGAAGCACCGAAGATTTAGGGAGTTCCCTGGTGGCCTAGTGGTTAGGATTCTGGGCTTTCATTGCTGTGGCCAGGATTCAATCCTTGGTCTAAAAACTGAGATCCTACAAGGTGTGTGGTGCATCCAAAACAGGAAAAGAAACAAGCAAAAACAAAAAAACCCCTAAGGTTCAAGTCCAGGTCATTACATCTTCGAGGCTTATATTTTTTCCTTTGCTTCTATGGCATCACTCACAACTCTCCCATCATGTCTGAAGAATTTCAGCAGCTCTCACTCAGCTCATTTAGAAACTAACCCATTCTCTTGATTAAATATACGTTTTTGTTGTTCAGCTGCTAAGTCGTGTCTGGCTCTTTGCGACCCCATGGACTGCAGCACACCAGGTTTCCTTGTCCTTCACCATCTCCTGGAGTTTGTTCAATCTCATGTCCATTGAATCAGTGATGCTGTCCATCCACCTTATCCTCTGTTTCTCCCTTCTCCTCCTGCCCTCAGTCTTTCCCAGCATTGGGTTCTCCAAGAATTTTCTTATCAGAGAATTCTGGTCAGGGAGCTGGCCTTGGGGAAGTCAGCATTGGTGTTACCAAAGTTCAGTCGCTTTCCGGAGGATGGAGGTCAATTTCAGGCGTTTGCAATCGGTTGGTAAAAGGCATGTGTGCACAGCCATGCAGGAAATCTATGAATATTATCAAATAATGGTGTCGAGTATAATTAAGGTTGAGCTATTAAGCACTAATTAATTAAGCTGTCAGATTTTAATCAAGGAATTGATTGTTTCTGTAGAGTGCTTGGATGGTTCCGCATCTTTGCAAAGCTTGGAAGCCATGATTTACAAAGATTAACAAATTAAAGGGCCATGCTCCGAGAGGAAGTGAGCTGTTCTGTTCCTTGGAGAATGCAGACCTGACCACGTTTTGATTCTTGCTGCTGCTACTGCTAAGTCACTGCAGTCGTGTCCGACTTATAGATAGTCAAAAAGGCAAGAAGGCTCATTCCAGTAGGACCAGGACCAAGGTGGTCTTTAACATTCTACAGATTAAAAAAACCCTTTCTTGAACACCTACTCTGGTTGGAAATGGGTTTCCCCACCTTATCCTCTAAGCAACTTGTTCTTCAGTCACTAAGTTGTGTCTGACTCTTTGCGACCCCATGGACTGCAGCACGCCAGGCTTCCCTGCCCTTCACTGACTGTCTCCTGGAGTTTGCTCAAATTCATCTCCATTGAGTCAGTGATGCTCTCTAATTACCTCATCCTCTGCTGTCCTCTTCTCCTTTTGCCTTCAATCTTTCCCAGGATCAGGGTCTTTTCCAATGAGTCAGCTCTTCGCATCAGGTGGCCCAAGGACTGGAGTTTCAGCTTCAGCATCAGTCCTTCTAATGAATATTTAGGGTTAATTTTGTTTAGGATTGACTGGTTTGATCTCCTTGTTGTTCAAGGGACTCTCAAGAGTCTTCTTCAGCACCACGATTGGAAAGCATCAGTTCTTCGGTGCTCAGCATTCTTTATGACTAGAAAGAAGGAAAAACTGAGACCTAGAGAGGGGTTGGGACCAACCCAAGGTTTTATTGGGTTTCCCTGATGGCTCAGATGATAAAGAATCTGCCTGTAATGTGGGAGACCTGGGTTTGATCCCTGGGTCAGGAAGATCCCTTGGAGAAAGAAATGGCAACCCACTTAAGTGTTCTTGCCTGGAGAATCCCATGGACAGAGAAGCTTGGTGTGCTACAATCCATGGGGGTCACAAGGTTTTATTACTGAAGCTGAACTTCTTGGGGAGGGGAGTGGGGTTGGGCTTCTCTTTCCTGAGGCCGAGTGGACTGTCTTCTCTTGGATTCTGAGGATTCGGCTGTGGTTTTTGTTGCATTTTGCGTTACTGCCACTCTTCTTTCAGTCTCTCTTCCTACTGAGCAGAAATCGCTTGCCATAGGTTTGAAAAACCTGTTTGTTTTTTCCTAGGGAACTCCATTTAAAAAAAAAAATTAGTATTAGGTTGGCTAGGTGGGTCTTAGTTGTGGCACGTGAGATCTTTATCACAGCATGTGCGATCTTTAGTTACGGCATGTGAACTCTTAGTTGGGGCTTGTGGGATCTAGTTCCCTGACCTGGGATCAGACCTGGGCCCCCTGTATTGGGATCACAGAGTCTCAGCCTCTGGACCACCAGGGAGGTCCCAACACACTTGTTTTTGAAATCACACACATCAGGGTTTAAGCCTCACTCTACTACTTACTGGAGAGGGCAATGGCACCCCACTCCAGTACTCCTGCCTGGAAAATCCCATGGACGGAGGAGCCTGGAAGGCTGCAGTCCATGGGGTTGCTGGGAGTCGGACATGACTGAGTGACTTCACTTTCACTTTTCACTTTCATGCATTGGAGAAGGAAATGGCAACCCACTCCAGTGTTCTTGCCAGGAGAATCCCAGGGATGGGGGAGCCTGGTGGGCTGCCGTCTATGGGATCACACAGAGTCGGACATGACTGAAGTGATTTAGCAGCAGCTACTACTTACTGGCTGCAAAAACTTGAGCAAGTTATTTTCATTTCTCTGAGCCTCAGCTTTCTCATCTGCTAAGTGGGAACAATGCCACTTCCCTTAGAGATGATTTAATGATCTAATAACTCCCTAGCTTGGTTGTTATCAACCACTTCCTATCTGCCAGGCGTGCACTAAGCACCACATGCTCACCAGTTCACTTCATCCTCACAATAACCCAAGGCTGTGCTGCCCACCAGGACTTCCTACCACGATGAAGACATTTTTATCTTTCTTATCTGTTATCTGTGCTATCCAACAGAGTAGACACTAACCACACACAACCATCGAGCACTTAGACATGGCTCTTGTGACAGAAAGACAAAGTTTTAAATTTTCTTTAATTTTTTAAAATTTAAACTTTTAATTTCATATTGGAGTATAGCTGAGTCACAATGTTGTGATAGGTTCCAGTGCACAGTAAAGCGACCCAGCCATACATATACATGTATTCCATTCTCCCCCAAGTCCCCTTCCAAAATTTTCTTGAATTTTAATGAGTTAAAATGTAAAGAGCCAGAGTTGACTGGTGGCTACTGTGATACCGCAGCTCTAATGATTTCTTTGGAAGGAATGATGCTGAAGCTGAAACTCCAGTACTTTGGCCACCTCATCCGAAGAGTTGACTCATTGGAAAAGACTCTGATGCTGGGAGGGATTGGGGGCAGGAGGAGAAGGGGACAACTGAGGATTAGATGGCTTGATGGCATCATGGACTCAATGGACGTGAGTCTGAGTGAACTCCGGGAGATGGTGATGAACAGGGAGGCCTGGCGTGCTGCGATTCATGGGGTCACAAAGAGTTGGACACGACTGAGCGACTGAACTGAACTAAACTGAATGATATACTTACCCTTTTACCCTCATTTGACCCATGAGGGCTCAGAGAAACTCTGTGATTTGCCTATAGTTCTACAGGTTGTAAGTGGAGGGGTTGGGATTTGAACATGGCGAGGTGACTCCTAACCATGATACTATACTGCATGGGAGCTCTTTTAAAATTTTAATTATTTTCTCTTTGGCTGTGCTGGGTCTTCGTTGCCGTGCTCGGGCTTTCTCTAGTTCCGGGGAGCAGAGGCTCTTGGGCCTGTGGGCACAGTAATTGTGGAGCATGGGTTCAGTTGCCCCACGGCATGTGGGGGTCTTCCCAAGCCAGGGATTGAACCAGTGTCCCCTGCATTGCAAGACGGAGTCTTAACTCCTGGACCACCAGGGAAGAGCTCCACATAGGAGCACTTCAGGTGATCAGGGCGTCTTGCAGCAAACATCCGTGGCCCTCTGTTGTGACCCGGCCTTCCTGCTGAGGGTCATAGCAGGAAACAGGCTGTCTTACTGCATCCCAAAGCTGCTCGTCCGCCCTGAGTGAGTCGCCTGTTTATAGGCAGGAGGTCGACTGGACTGGAATCGTGGGCTGCCAGCATGCAGCGGTGAAGATTAATTGCACAGTCTGTGTTTGCTTCTCTGTTGGAGCAACCTGTGCTTTGGCCTTTGGTCAGTTGAAAAAGGGAGCTGGTGTTGAGTGAATGCTGGTCGTGTTCCAGATGCCACGTGGGGTCCTTTCAGCGCTGTAAGGCAGGCGCTGCCACCTCCCTCCTGGAGGTGATAAGACTGAAGCTCCCAGAGGCTGGCTGACCTGCCCAAGGTCACACAACCTGGAGGGGACGATGCAGAGCCTCGAAGGCAGGAGTCTGGCTCTGTTATTACATTTTGAATCTCCGCTTGCCTTCTCCTCTTTCTCTGGATGCTTTACTGTGGCTGTGTCTCCCTGTCAGCCGTTTAGGTCTCTCTCACGGTGGGACAGACCTTGGGGATCCATCTCTCTAGGCAGGAAAGCAGCAGGAAGAAAATGGGTTTTGAAGAAATGGACTCACAGACTTAGAGGATGAATTTATGGTTGAGGGGAGGGAAAGGATGTGGGGTGGGGGGGGGAAGGAAAGCTAGGGAGTCTGAGATGATGTGCACGCTCTGCTATATTTAAAATGGATTATCAGCAAGCACCTACTGTAAATAGCAGGGAATACTGCTCGATGTTATATGGCTGCCTACATGGGAGGGGAGTTTGGGGAAAATGCATGTGCCTACTAAGTCGCTTTAGTTGTGTCTGACTCTTTGTGACCCCATGGACTGTAGCCTGCCAGGGTCCTCTGTAGATGGCATTGTCGAGGCAAGAATACTGGAGTGGGTTGCCATGCCTTCCTCCAGGGGATCTTCCTGACCCAGAGATCAAACCCATGGGTCTCTTATATCTCCTGCATTGGCAGGCGGGTTCTTTACCACTAGTGCCATCTGGGAAGCTCTCTTGGGGGAAAATGGATACATGTATATGTGTGGCTGGATCCCTTTGATGTCCACCTGAAACTATCACAACATTGTTAATCGGCCATACCCCAGTATAAAATAGAAAGTTAAAAATAATAAAACTTTTCAATCTTAAAAAAAAAAAAAAAGAAGATGGGGTGTTGCTGAATTTGGCTGCAGCAGCCTCGAGCAGGATCGGGGAAGGGAGACAGGGAGCTGAGGAAGACTAGGGGATGACACCGAAGAAAGCCATTATTATCATAATAGTTATAATCACACTGATTCTCCATGCACTCTCCCTGGAATCCCTGTGACTCCCCCACGCCCGACACAATGGCCTCCCTGGAGAGATGGCATCAGTCATCCTCGGAGGGACCTGACAACATAAGAGATCGGCTGTCACATCTGGAGCAAATGGAAACCAAGGCACCAATGTTTAAGGAAACGTATCTTCACTTAATACTTTGTTTCTTTGATGGAGCGGTAAGCATGCCAAGATTTACACATTACGGGATTCCTCATTGAATCATGTAAGTGTGGGAAATGTGAGCTCTGGGAATCTTTGGAAAAGCAGGAGGGCAATTTGTCAATGTCAGGCTGCCATCAAGGCTTCCTTCTTAAAAATTGCTGTTGTTGTTCCGTCTCTTAAGTTGTGTCTGACTCTTTGCAACCCCATGGACTACAGCACGCCAGGCTCCTCTGTCCTTCACTATCTCCTGGAGTTTGCTCAGATTCATGTCCATTGAGTCAGTGATGCCATCTAACCATCTCATCCTCTGTCGCCCCTTCTCCTTTTGCCTTTAATCTTTCCCAGCATCAGACTCTTTTCTAAGGAGTTAGCTCTTTGCATCAGGTGGCCAAAGTATTGGAGCTTCAGCTCTAGCGTCAGCGCTTCCAATGAAAATTCAGGGTTGATTTCCTTTAGGACTGACTGGTTTGATCTCCTTGCTGTCCAGGGGGGACTCTCAAGAGTCTTCTCCAGCACCATAATTTGAAAGCATCAATTCTTTGGCCCTCAGCATTCTTTATGGTCCAACTCTCAAGTCCAAATAAAATATTACCAAAAACCCACTATGATTTGACTTGGTTTGGGGAAGGCAAAGGTAGAAGCAGAGAGAAAAGTAAAAGAAAAATAGTATAAGATTTTTTCAATTATTTGGATTATGAAAATATTTTGAAATGAGTTCCTAATATTATAGAACTCCTTTGAATTTTTTTTTAATGGCCCGGTTGGGTCTAGTTGTCCCAGTTGCCCTGTGGCATGTGGGATCCTAGTTCCCAGACCAGGGACTGAACCTGTGAAAAGAGACAATAGAATGGTGGTTAACAAGTGCTGGGGAATGAGGGAACTGGGGAGATGCTGTTTAAGAATACATACTTGCAACTAGTGGATACATAAGGGTTGGAGGTTCTAACATACAGCCCAGGGATTACAGCCAACAATACTGTATTGTAAACTGCACAGTTGCTAAGAGACCAGATCTTAATTGCTCTCACTACAAAGAAGAGATGATCATTACACAATCTGGTCGAGGAGTGAGCTCACACTCCAGGGACAATCATCTTGCAACCCACACGTGTATCACACCAGCACTGCTGTACATCTTAAACTCACACGATGTTATATGTCAGTTACATCTTCATAAAATAAGGGAATGAATTACAAAAACAAACAAACAAACAAACAAACCCAAGAAGGACTCTCTGTAACTCTAATAGATCAAGACAAAAATAAGATTACAAAGGACACTTTGTAATCATATCTAGGCACAGACAAAACGCAAACATTGTCAGACCCCCCAAATGATCAAACCATCCTTTATCCTGGCTGATCTGAGAGATTGGTTTCTTGACCGATCTGCTTAAGCCTTGGTTCATTTCTGCCACTTTCTGCGGGTCTTTTAAAAATTATAATAGAATTGCTTTCACTTCCTGATACTGCCAATCCAGAATAAAGCCCCACTTCCTTAAAGTCATCACCAAATCAACCAACATGAGCCCAAATCATGTAAGAAATCCTCACCAAGGTACCTCATGTTTCCCCTGGTGTGTGCCCTCTCTCACTGCAGTGAGCCCATCAGCTCCACCTTCTAACTGCAGGTGCATTTCTGGTGGTCCTTGGTTGACTGTAAGGTGAGGAAATGCACAGATCCCTGCCAGCATCGTGGTGGTGGTCAGTAAGCAAGCAAGCTGCTGCTGCTAAGTCGCTTCAGTCATGTCCGACTCTGTGTGACCCCATAGACGGCAGCCCACCGGGCTTCTCCATCCCTGGGATTCTCCGGGCAAGAACACTGGAGTGGCTTGCCATTTCCATCTCCAATGCAGGAAAGTGAAAGTGAAGTTGCTCAGTCGCATCCGACTCTTAGCGACCCCATGGACTGTTTTCAGAAAACCCCATGGATGGAGGAGCCTGGTAGGCAGTGCTGGGTACATGTGGCATGGTATGTAGTGTCTGCTGGAATCAGGATTGCTGTGGTCTGGATGCTCAGCATCCATTCCCTTCTCTCCTTTATTCAAAGTATCAGGAGTGTCCTCAAATGGACATGCACTTTTCTGAGCTCAGAAGTTTTCCATGTTCCCTTTCTTGATCAAATGGACTCCTACTCATCCCTCAAAACCCAGCCCAGATAACCCCTCTTCTGTCTAGTGGTTAAGAGCATGCACTCTAAAGCCGAGTACCTAGATACATTCTCCTTTGCCTCTCCCTTGGTATGTGTTCTAAGGCAGTTTTCTTCCTTCTCTGTGCATCAGTTTTTTTTTCCAAAGAATGGAATGATGATAATATTATTCCCCTTATAGTGATATTGAGGATTACATGAGATAAATGTATGAGTACTCGGAACAGTATTGTTGCCTGGAGAATCCCATGGACAGAGGAGCCTGGTGGGCGGCAGTTCATAGGGTAGCAAAGAGTAGGATATGAGTGAGCATGCATGAACACACACATGTGCACAGAACAGTAGGTGATACATAGTAGCTGCTTACCTGATGTTAGGTATTATTAGGCTTTATTTTCATCCCCTTCCCCCCACCACACCTGCTAGACTCTCACCATTAATGGGCATTACTGGATTTATTAGTAGGTGTTCACAAGTGTTTGTGGAAAAAAGGGTTATGATATAGAAATTATATCCATTAGTCACACTGTGTATGAGTGGCTGCTAAAATCTGAGCAAAGACCCCAACCTTAAACAAACTTCTGAGTCCTGAGTAAGCAGATGGAGGAAGTCCAGTTATTGAATTGGGAAGGGATACCCACAGTTTGCTCTTATGAGTAGGTATGAACCAGCTCCAGCACATCTGGTTAAACCCCTTATACTAACTCTGGTTTGTTTGTCAGTTGCTTCCTGTAGCATGGTGTTAAGAAGGAGTCTGAGGCTGTGTCTGGGTACAGAGGAAAATAATGACTTGGTCAGTTGTGGCTGTCTGCCACAGGTGATGGAAGGGATGAGGCACACAGGTGCAGGTACTTATTGTCTCTGGATTTATAAGCTTGTAGAAAAAAGCCCTTCGAGGATTTGGCACCAGGAGGCACTCAATTGATGATATAGCTGGGCAAAGAGACAAAGACGGTCTCCTATTCTTCTTGCACTGATACATTTTGAATATACATGGGAAAATTAATTAAACCAAAAGTTGATAAGTGCTTCAGAAGCACAAGGCCCTGTGGGACAAGGGGTAAAGCTTGGGCTTCAGAGTCAAACTGACCTGGCTGATTATTCCAGCCAATTAGCTGTGTGACCTTGAGGAAAATTATTTATCCTCTCAGATCCTCGGTTTCTTTATCTGCAAATGGGGGCATTATTGAGAAGGTTGACTACAGGTATGAAAATAAAGCATGAGGCTCATCGCTGGTATTTCTTTTCTCCAATTCAGCCTGGAGCTGCAAATGCATCGTCTGACCCACAGCCAAGTCAGCGTCATAAACCCTGAAAGTCCTGTGACTGATTTCCAAGCAGCAGTAAAACTTAAAAATCACTCACAAATCTTCTCGCTCCACTTAAAACGTTCCCTGAGTTATTATTTTCCGTTTGCAAACAGAAAAAGACTAAAATGGGGAAAAAATACTCCTCATCCATACTCTGCAGATAAACATCCTTAAGTCGTTGATCCCCAGGGACTGTCTGCAGTGAAGGACAGGGACATTTGCTTTGCCACATGCTGGGTTCATTATAATCCCTGGAAAAAGCAGGCTCCAAGGGAGAAATGCTGATGCAGCCCTCCGCGTTGCTATGATACATACATTATACACAAGCCCATCCTGAAATGTGGAAGCTCTTTCTAATGACCAAACCCCTGCCTGCTCATGGGAGAGCCTCCTGTCATTGCGTCCTGAGTGCCTGCCAGCCCTTGTTTCATTTCATTGATGGCTAACGAGACTCATGGATTGTCTTTCCACGATTTAACTTCCTTCCACTTGGCAGATGTGAACGAGAGCTTGGTCTTAAGAAGGGGAGCCAGTTATGTAATGAAATGGATGCTCAGCAGGGCAGTGAGGGGCGGAATGGAGACCCATTCCAGTTTTCTTGCCTGGAGAACCCCACGGATGGAGGAGCCTGGTGGGCTACAGTCCACGGGGTCGCAGAGAGTCGGACATGACTGAGGGCAGCTAACCCTTGGGTCTTCATTGCTGCTCATGGACTTTCTCTAATTGCGGAGGGTGGGGGCTACTCTTTAATTGCGGTGCGCAAGCTTCTCATCGTGGCAGCTTCTCTTGTTGCAGAGCATGGGCTTTAGGCACACGGGTGTCAGTAGTTGGGGCACGTGGCCTCAGTGGTTGTGGCTTGTGGTCTCTAGAGCCTGGGCTCAGTAGCTGTGACACATGGACTTAGTTGCTCCACAGCAATGTGGAATCTTCCTAGCCCAGAGATGGAACCCCTGTGCCCTGCATTGGCAGGCAGACTCTTAACCACTGGACCACATGGGAAGCCCCTAAGGCTCTGGTTATAACAAGGACATTCTCCTTGGCTGATTCAGGATCCAGGGTTCTAAGTTCATGCCCGTGAGTTACACGGGCTCTTGTGACAAGGCAGACTCTGAGTGGGTCTAGGGTGGGGCCCAGGACTCTGCATGTCTGTCTAACAAGTATCTGGTGAGGCCAGTGCTCTTGGCTCCTGGTTGCCGCTTTAGTAGCCAGCCTCCAAGACATGTGAAAGTGCTTTGGGAACAGAAATTTATTGTACCCTCTGGTGGTTCAGATGGTAAAGGACCCGCCTGCAGTGCCGGGTTAAATCCTTGGGTTGGGAAGATCTCCTGGAGGAGGGCATGGCAACCCACTCCAGTATTCTTGCCTGGAAAATCCCATGGACAGAAGAGCCTGGTAGACTTCAGTCTATGGGGTCACAAAGAGTTGGACTTGACTGAGTGACTAACACTTTCACTTTCTTTTCAAGGCGTTTTACCCAGGAAACTCAGATGTGGAAATTTCCTCAGATACTTAAGCCAAGTAATGCTTAGTAAGTACCTCGGAGGTAGCCAGTAGTGTGTTCGGATGGTAATGCATTAACTCCTCCAGTGCAGTGATGAGGGCAGAGAGAAAGGGGGAAAGGGGGGGGGGGAAGGTGTTGACTGTAGACAGACCTGAGTTTGAATCCTGGCTCTGGTGTTTCATAGTTGTGTGATTGTAAATGGGGCTTCCCAGGTGGCGCTAGTGGTAAAGAATTTGCCTGCCAATGCAGGAGACATAAGAGATGTGGGTTCAATCCCTGGGTCGGGAAGATCCCCGAGAGGAGGGCATGGCAACCCACTCCAGTATTCTTGCCTGGAGAACCCCATGGACCGAGGAGTCTGGCGGGCTGCAGTCCATAGCGTCACAAAGAGTCGGACATGACTGAAGTGACTTAGCATGTAATCATAAGCAAGTCAGATGGTCTCAGAAATGGGCATTACATCACCTTCATAGGATGGGCTGAGAGGGTTAAATAACAAAGTACCTGACTCATTCTGTTAGCTGAAGAGTAGGCTCAGTGGATGCTGTGCGTGCTTGCTAAGTCACTTCAGTCATGTCCAGCTCTGTGACCCCATGGACTGTAGCCCGCCAGGCTCCTCTTTCCATGGGATTTTTCCAGGCAAGAATTCTGGAGTGGGTTGCCATTTCCTCCTCCAGGGGATCTCCACCCAGGGATCAAAACCGCGTCTCTCGTGTCTGCTGCACTGGCAGGCGGATTCTTTGCCACTGAGCCACCTGGGAAGCTCGCTCTGCAGCCAGTCCTCAAGGCACTGGCTGCAGCTTCCCAGTGCTACTGGGGCCCTCCTTCGCAGGACGCCGCTTCGCACTGCAGCATCATGATTCATAAAGCCAGCAGGGGACGGGCCGCCCTGGCTCCAGGCTGATCACTCTGTGTGCGCCTTTGCTCCATGCTCCTGGCCTCCGACTCACCCTTGGGAACCGCCAGGCAGAGAGCAAACACAACCCATGCCTTTGGGAGTTAGATTAGGTGCACTCAGCCAGTGTGAGGAACAGCTGGGATGCAGAAAAGAGAATAATGAACTCCACGTGGCTTAACGCTATCTGGCTTCAGCTTTCTCATCTGCAAAATGGGACCATAAACCTTGATTCAGAGAGGCAGGGCAGTAGAGAGAGGGAAATCAGCAAGTCTGGATTGATAATAATATATGGTTCCTGGGGGAATGCGTGGTCTCCTCTCTCTGGCCAACCCAACAATCTTCTTGTTTCTCTTCTCATACGTAGGTATTCTGGTCACACACAGAAGTTAAAGATCTGGAGAGAGGCATGTGGTTAGGAGAATTGGTTATTGCCGAGCAGGCAGAGCTGAGTTTGCAGTCTAGCTCTGTAGACTCACCTGTACACTCTCGGTTAATCCATAGCCGCTCAGAGGCTGTTTTCTCAGCAATAAAAGAGCTAGAATAGTCCTGCTTTCCCCGTAGCATTGACATAAGGAATAAACGAAATGCTAGTCCGACAAGTGCTTAGCTTAGGGCTTACATGTTATTATAGTTGTCATGTCTTTTTCTTCCTTCCTCCTTTCCTCTCTCCCTCCCTCCCAACTTCTTTTCTCTCTTTTTTTCTCCCTTCCTTCTCTTTTCTTTCTCTCTTTCTTCCCCTCCTTCTTCCTCTCTTTCCTTTCTTCTTTCTCTTTTTCTTTCCTTCCTTCCTTTCATTTCCAACTGCTACTTTGCCCATCTTGCTAACATCTTCTGAGATGGGCCACAAACAGATCACTAAGAGGAATATTCAGAATAAAAAGCATCACTCTCCATTGGCCTTTGAAGCCCAAGGACAACCATGACATCACATCTCATCTTCCTCTCCGAATAGAGAAGATTCAAGTGGCCCAGTGCTTTCAGGTGGGATGGCAGTGGCGTTAGCATCCGAAACTGGTTAAGGAGAGGTGTGAAGCTCTTCTGTGTTAGAGACCGTCCCCGATCTGGCCATCATCTGCCTTTGGCCTCCTTGTCCTCTGCTTCCTCTCACGAGCAGGCAGGGTGACTCTTCAGCATCACACTTTCCCACCTCCATGCCTTGGTCTGCATTGTGGCCACCTTCTGGAATGTTCTTTCCCATCTCATTTATAAATCCAAGCAGATCCATCCTCATCTTCTCTGTGTCTTTGCAGCTTGGCCACACAGAGGGGACGTCTGTTAAACAACCATTTTTCCTATTTTGGCAATGCTTTTTCCCCATGGGGTTAGGTTGGGGTTGACCTTCACCATCCATCAGAGTGATGTCTTCCTGTGGCAACAGGAAAAGGGAAGGATGGAAAGAGCAAAGCGGGGGATGGGTCATGTCTGGGGGAATCAACTTCATTTAAAGAGCCTTCCTGGAAGTCCCCCATCTCCATTCCCTGATTGCAAAGTGCTGAACTTGAAGGCTGATCCTCAACAGTCCTCTTCCAGTTTTCTTTGGAGACTGGAAATCAACATGGCCTGGGGAAAGCCTTGTAGAGTGGGTGTCTTAACCTGGGTTCCTGTCTTTACCTTGGGGACCACATCAATAGAGGATTGAATGGAAGCCCCCTGCCAGCGCTGGTTCTCAGCTACCCACATTTCTGCTGTCCTTAAGCTTCTTACCACTCACTGTCTTTGCCTCTCATTTATAAACGTTTAAAAATATTCACTTGATGCACAGTGGGATTATAGATTCTCTCATTTCTGCAATGAAAAGCCACTCATGCATTATTCAAAAAAATATTGTATTATTGAACAAAGGACGGGTGCATTCATCCCTTATTATGCATTCTAGTCTTTGCTACCTTATTAGTAGTTGCGTTCTGTGAGGACTTTACTGATGTGGTTTGTAAACAAAGGTGAGATCAAACACTAGTGTGTTTAGGTGGCAAGTTTACGAGGTTATCATAAAGTCATCAAATTGTATGCCTGGGAGGTTATCTAGTCTTCTTAGTGCCTGGGTTCCTTCTCCCTTCCATTCCTACTAAATGGAAGTTCAACCTTGGCTTGAACTCTTCCAGTGATGGGAAACTCATTACCCCAATTTCACCACTGTGGTGTTTGTGACGAAGTTCATCTCATGTTGGGCAGGGATTCTCTCCCCATGGGCTCTACCCACTGGACTTCCCTTCTACATGAAACTGTTCTGTCCCCTTTCCTCCACAACAGCCCTTAAGCTATGCAAAAATGGAGACTGTCATAATCCACCTTGATAATTTCTTTGAAAGGCTACATATCCTTTGATTCTTCAGCCAACTGGCCATTGCAAAAAGGACAGTCAATTGGATCAATAAATATTTATCGAAGAACCTCCTCTTTATAGTTCAGGCACTTTGATAAGCATGTTCATACCTTGTAACTATTTTTAAGAATATTCATTTATTTATTTGGCTGGGCCAGGTCTTAGCTGAGGCCTGAGGGATCTTTAGCTGTGGCATGTGGGATTTAGTTCTGCAACCAGAGATTGAACCCAGGCCCCTTCCATTGGAAGCTTGGAGTCTTAGCCACTGGACCACAAGGGAAGTCCCTGTGGCTTATAACTCTTAGCAATTCAGTGGAGGATTTGTAGAGTGTTTAACTGGCAGGGTTCGAAGCTCATATCCACCCTGTACCTCTCCAGCCCTGACTTCCACCATTCTCCCCTCACCCTCCTTCCTCAGCCTCTTTGGATTTCTAGCCCTCCAACACACAAGCTCTCCCTGCCTCAGGGCCTTTGTATATGCCGTGCTCACTGCCTGGGATGCTTTCCCAAGATGTTTATATCTGCTGCTCACGTCTCACCATACAGCTTGCCACTGAAGGGACATCTCCTCAGAGTAGCCTTTTTGGATTTCTATCTAAACGAAGCCCCCAGTCCCACCTCTGGCCCATCACTCTCCCTTCCATTGCCCTGCATTATTTTCCTGTAGCACACTGCAGTCAATAAATGTTTACTGAGCACATACTATGTGTCAGGGATTTTTCTAGGAACTTGAGCTTCATTGGTGAAAAAAAGTAATTCAGTAATTCTTGCCTTCATGGAGCTTACCTTCTCCCAGAAGGGACAGAGAATATGTAATACATGTGTGGATACATTATCTGGTATGTTAGAAGGAGTTAGGAACTAGGGAGAAAGAAGCAGAGGACTGAGATGCCAGTAAGGTGAACAGGGTTGTGTGTTAATATTAAAGTCATCTTTCAGAGATGAACTTTGAGCAAGGATAGTTTCCAGAGATGAGATAATATTTTTATTTGTGTGTCTATGTATTCCTTGTCTCTTCCTTTTTGGAATGTAAGATCTATGAGAATGTCTTATTTCTGTTTGCACCCAGTATCTGGCATATCATAGGAACTCAATGGATTTTTGGGAAATGACTGTCAAATGGCTATATGACTAGATAAGAGGCATTGGCAAAAGTTTTTGTCCAGGGTATAATGTAAAATGCACAAAGTTGGGACTTCCCTGATGGTCCAGTGGATAAGAATCCATTTGTCAATGCGGGGGACGCAAGTTTGATCCCAGATTCCTCCTGCCGTGGAGCAATGAAGCCCGTGCACCAGGGCTGAAGCCTGTGCCCTTGAGCCTGCGCTGTGCAGCAAGAAAAGCCACCGCAATGAGAAGCCCTCGTACCGCAGCTAGAGAGTAGCCCTCGCCCATCACAACTAGAGAAAGCCCAGGCACAACAACAAAGACCCGGAGTAGCCAAAGATAAATAAATAAATAAAAATGAAAAAAATCCGCCCCCACCCCCCAAATCCTTGCAATTGTCATCTGCATCCTCTATTTCCTTTTTAGGAATTTTTTTTAGGTCCTGCCTCCCTATTTCCTTTCCCACAGAATGGCAAGAAGGATGGAATTGCACCCACTTCCTGCTAACACATCCCATGATGTGACTCAGAGCAGGTGTTATCATTCCCATTCTGCAGATGAAGAAACTGAGGCTCGGAGAGGTTCACTGTCAATCAGGGTTAGTGACCGAGTGTGGATTTGAATCAGAGTCCTTTCCACTGACAGGATGACCAACAGCAAGCCCACCCTCACTGGCTTTTTCTGCACTATCCTCAGAACAGAGCTTCCTTGAACAGCATGGGTGATGGATCCCCCCTGAGGGGGACTCTCACAAGATCCAACTCTTCATCGCCTCCCCCACCTTGAATCTGAGGTGGAATTTTCCTGAGAGTGAATTTGCTACTTCCTAACTCTCTCTGAACCAAGGGCAACTCCTGCTCAGCCTGCTGAATCCTCTTAAACAGAACCAAGTAAATAAGCAGTAAGCTTTGAATAATTGGCTTTTGCTTCTCAAAGCCAATTGTTATCAAAATGAATCCTTCATTCTGCCTCTTTCATTACATTTAACTAAATTGTCTTTTGGGTCTCAGGGGAAAGATTAACACTTTTCCTTCCAGATGTCTTCAGGGCAATAGCAATCTTCTCTTACCTTTCTAATGAATCTTAGGATTTTCAAAGTCCTTTCATATGAATCATAGGATTTTTGGTCCAGGTATTACAAACCATCCTGTGTTGTATAGTTACTTAGTGTTAGTCGCTCAGTCATGTCTTGACTCTTTACGACCCCATGGACTGTAGCCTGCCAGGCTCCTCTGTCCATGGAATTCTCCAGGCAAGAATACTGGAGTGGGGAGCCATTCCCTTCTCAGGGGATCTTTCCAACCTAGGGGTTGAACCCGGGTCTCCCACATTGCAGGCAGATTCTTTACCATATGAGCCATAAGGACACTTTAAAAAATTGGGAATCCACAGATGGATGCATTCATTTTCAAGTAACAGAAAACTCAGCTCCAATGGACACAGAAATAAAGGGAACTTACTGACATAAAACTGAAATATCCAGAGGAAGAAACAGTTTTGGGTGCCGTGTGATCATTACTATGGCTTAATTTCTCTGTCAGTGTTTTTCTTTTTTTTTTCCAGTTATTTTGCAAGTCAGATTCATTCTCAAGCTGGCTTCTTCCTTGATTGCAATATGGTTACAACAAACGATGCTTTATGCTTTCTCATTCACATCCACGGAGCAGAAAGAACGTTTTTGTTTCCACATTCTAAGAGGAAGCCGAAGGCTCACCTCAGTTGCACCTACAGAAATCATGTGCTCACTCCTGAACCGGCGACAGTGGCTCAGGCAGGGGCAGTTGTGCTAAAAATGCTGATTGGCTTGGAGTCAATTTCCCCTAAAGCATATTGATGCTGTTAGGGAGAGGGCAGAGGGTACAGATGCTGAATAGGCAGTCAACATATTTCTACTCCAGATCCAGGTTAGGATGTGAAAAACTGAGGATGGAGTCATTTATTGGTCACTGGGTATTGGAGCAGAGACTAAAACCTAGACTCACATCTTTGGATTCAGAGATCTTTCCCAACATCAATTTGTCCTCACCTTTTGCTAGTGCTGAATTTGTAATCTTTCTTTTGCCAGAGGCTGGGCAGTATCAGCAGCGTAAGATATTGGGGTGAGGGAAGGCCTCCTTTGTACCTTGTTGATACCGAAAACTTCACATAATTACCTTCTCTGGGGTTACAATATTGCTTGTTCAGTTATTAACAATCATCCATTGAGCCAGGAACGTTGCCTGGCCCAGACCATCCAGATACCCGTCTTTTAATCAAATCTTCTAGTTGCAAGATACAGAAACCTACTGGAGCTAATTTGAGCAAAAACAAAAGAAGGGGATTTATTCTAAGAGTACAGGATTTTTGATTTTATCCTCTCTTCTCCCTGAAATTACATCATACTCTCCTAGATGAAATGTGTAATAACAATACACACATTGCTTATGGAAAATATTAATTGGCCCCAGAAGTCTCTGCAGCCTGATCAGAGTGGATTCTCTGCTCCTCTTATTATATTTGAGTTTAAGGTTAAGAAGCTTTGAACATCTAACCCCATTTGCATGTATTTCCAGCTAGCTCTTTTAGGCTTAATTAGATGGATTTTTTTTTTAAAGGAAAGGAACTGGAAAGTTTTTCTGGAAAAAAAATATAGGGGATCGACTGGAAATCTGCACGGTGATGTCTGCTCCTCTCATTACCCAGTTTAGATATTCAGTCGCTGTAACCTCAGTGCATGCCCACTTTGTACTGAGTTTGCATTCTGATTCAGGTCCCATAGTTGCAAGCAAGAAATTACTCAAGGCTGGCAGGAGGCGTGTTCGTTTTATAAAGCTTCCTCTGCCCACTCCCATGCAAGATCTGGGGCCATGGAAAATTTTCTTGGCCACTCAGGTGTTCAGGGAGGACAGAGTGTTTCTACCTCTTCATGAAGACCCTGGATGGATGGCTCTCATTTGGGGATGGTAAGAGAGTCACCTTCTTATGCATGTGGATTAAATCATCTGGAACCATCCTCTCCAGCTCGTGAATGTCATAGCTTCCTCCTCTTTCCAGAAGCAGAGGGAAGCAATATCTAAATAACCTGATAAGTAAGCAGTGAATGAATGAATGGATTCCTCTTTTGCTTCCCCAATGAATTCTTCAGTTTCTCTGCTCAAACTGCAGCTTCAGAATCAGTTGAGAATGTGTTGGAAGCATCAAATCTGAAGCCCCACTCCAGACCCTGAATCAGAAACTGTTTTAGTAATACTCCCTGGGTCTTTCCCAGGCACAGGAAAGTTAGAGAAGCAAGGCTGTAGAAATTGCTTCTACATCACTTGTAGTCCTTTACTGCTCATTTGACTGCTTGTCTGCATCCAGGAGAAGGGCCAGAACCATGTCTATTCCCTTGGGTATCTCCATCTCCTATATAAGGGTTACAGCCTGCGGGTATTCAGTAGCTGTTAGATGGATGAATGGATGGATGGATGGGTAGGTGGATGGATGGATGGGTGGGTGGATGGGTGGGTAGGTGGATGGATGCATATGTGAATAGATAGATGGATGGATGAATGAGTGGAAGGATGGACAGGTGGATGGATGGATGGGTGGGTGGGTGGGTGGGTGGATGGATGGATGATAGTTAGATGGATGGATGGATAGGTAAATAGTAGTGGATGAGGGGGTAGGTGGATGGATGGGTAGGTAGATGGATGGATGGATGGGTAAGGGGGTGGATGGATGGATGGGTAGGGGGGTGGATGGATGGATAGGTGGATGGATGGATGGGTAGGTAGATGGATGGATAGATGGATGGATGGAGAAAACAGGTTTCACTGCTTGCAGGGAGGCTACCTGTTCTAGTGGCAGAAAGCTGAGGTCAAAGGAAAGAGAAATGTCATTGAGCAGTTTTGTTAGCATTGCTTTCTTGAGTATCCTCTTTGTGTGAAGTGGTTTCCTACACCATACAACTCACTCCCTATAAATCATTACCAGGTAGGCATCAACACCATCATATTACACCTGAGCGAGTGGTGGAGCTACACTTTGAACCAGGAACAATACTTTTTCTTTCCTGCTGTACTGCCACTGAGTGTCTGTGTGACCTGGGTGTCAGGGGCAGAGGCTTTGGCGCCCTGCTCATCCAGTACCCCCTGCCATTCACTCTTCCAGACAACAGCTTCTGTCTGTGGGGAACCCACAGCTTTGCCCGAGGCCTCCCCCAAGCTTAAGAGCTTGCTTGTCCTGAGTGCAAGGCAAGTCAGGAGTTCTGGGGAGATAACACTGTTAGGAGCAACCCTCCACCAATAGGAACAGGTCGTTTTTTAGTCCCTAAGTTGTGTCCAACTCTTTGTGACCCCATGGACTGCAGCTCACCAGGCTCCCCTGTCCTTCACTATCTCCCTGAGTTTGCTCAAATTCATGTCCATTGAATTGGAGATGCCATTCAACCATCTCATCCTCTGTCTTTTCCTTCTCCTTTTGCCTTCAGTCTTTCCCAGCATCAGGGTGTTGCCCAGTGAGTCAACTCTTCGCATCAGGTGGCCAAAGGATTGGAGCTTCAGCTTCAGCATCAGTCCTTCCAATGAATATTCAGGGTTGATTTCCTTTAGGACTGACTGGTTTGATCTCCTTACAGCCCAAGGAACTCTCAAGAGTCGTCTCCAGCACCACAATTCGAAGGCATCAATTGTTTGATGCTCAGTCTTCTTTATGGTCCAACTCTCACAACCAAATAAAATATTAAAAAAACAAAACAAAACACTATGACTGACTTGGTTTGGGGAAGGCAAAGGTAGTAGCAGAGAGAAAAGAATAATGAAAAATAATGTAAGGTTTTTTTTCAATCTTCAGCAGAGTCGGTGCATAAATGCCTCTTGGATGGGATAACTCTGGGAGTGTGTTCTGCAGCATCTCCTAGAGTCTTAATGTGGTGAAGCCCCAGCTGTGCACGTGGAGACCTACTCAAAACACCCTCTCCATTGGTTTGCTTGGCTTCCCGTCTCCCCTCCCTCTGTTGCTTCCTGGGATAGCCTCACAAATACACTGTTTGCATTCAGATACTTATCTTAGAGTCTCCTTCTCAGAATCCAAATCTGAGACAGGATCTATTAGATAAAAACCACTACAGCCATCATGTTTTGATTACCAGACACTGTGATAAGCACCTGGAGAGTGTTATCTCATTGATCTTCACAACATCCCTGGGAGGTAGGTTCTGCCTGCAGATAGGAAATCAAGGCTCAGAGAGTCAAGGGATGCGCTGACGGTCACCCAGGGTGGTCACTGGCAGAGACAAGATTGAGACCTGTTTCTGTTTGTTGTCATGAGCCGTAAATACCTGCCATCCCAAGAGGATCTGAATTATCCCCTAAGATCATGGATGTGGAGATTCTTCACAAAAACTGGAACTGCAGTTATCATCACTGAGTTTCTAGAATGGACTGACTTTGTCAACAGAGTTCTTTCCAAGGATGCTAGGGCAAGTCAAGGAGGGCTTGGGTTCCCAGGGGTCTGAGGGGATATTTGGAGAGGGTTAATGTAAGGATTCCAAGGGACCAGAGGACAATGGAAAAATATTCGGGCTAGGGATGTGCCTGCCTGCGACCCTGTGGACTATAGTCCACCAGGCTCCTCTGTCCACGGAGTTTTCCAGGCAAGAATACTAAAGTGGGGTTGCCATTTCCTCCTCCAGGGGATCTTCCCAACCCTGTGATCAAATCCTCGTCTCTGCATCTCTTACATTGGCCAGTGGATTCTTTACCAGTAGCGCTACTTGGTGGAGAAGGCAATGGCACCCCACTCCAGTACTCTTGCCTGGAAAATCCCATGGACGGAGGAGCCTGGTGGGCTGCAGTCCATGGGGTCGCGAAGAGTCAGACATGACTGAGCGACTTCCCTTTCACTTTTCACTTTCATGCATTGGAGAAGGAAATGGCAACCCACTCCAGTGTTCTTGCCTAGAGAATCCCAGGGATGGGGGAGCCTGGTGGGCTGCCATCTATGGGGTCGCACAGAGTCGGACACGACTGAAGCAACTTAGCAGCAGCAGCAGCAGCGCTACCTGGGAAGCCCAGGGTCTAGGGATAGGGGAGATCTTATCAGTAGAATAGGAGGAGGCTGGATGGATTTGAGGATGAGCTTGGAAAAAGCAAGAATGATCCGGGTCCCTCTATAGATGGTCCACATCTGGTGCTTGGGTGCTGGGGAGTAGCCAAGGAGTATGATAGACAGTCTGAAAGTAGGAAAAGGGATTATATGTGGTTCATAGCAGTCAAAGGTGAACCCCTGGCATCCACATCAATAAACTGTAGAGGGTAGACTGGCAAACGGCTTTTATCTTACATGCCAGCTCTCACTGACTGATTGGGGCTTCCTGGAGCCCTGTGTAGAGGGCAGTTCCGAGGCTACTTCTCACCTTGGAGTAAAAGAGAGTCAGGATTGATTAGTGATGTCTGCCTGGGGCCCAGGGATGGGGCGTGTTGGTACCCAGGCCACGTGGAGGAACAGACTGAATTCCAGTCTGAGTCGGAAGAATTCTTTCCATTAGGATTGAAGCAACATTTACATTTAAAGTAAGCTTTTGCTTTTGAGAAGTATGATTTTTCCTTGAGAGTTTATCTTTCCTTTGAACATATGTGGCTAAACCGAGGCCATATGCAAACTTACAGCTTGATTATAACTCCCTAGAGGCAAAGAAAAGAAAAAAGCCCGTGCACAATTTACCGAGTAGAACACACATAGAAGAGGGAGCTTGTTGAATGGCTTGCTTCTCCTCCTCCTTCTTGCTCAAGGTGGCCTGTGTTGGGTGGGTTTTGATGATGCTAAGTCTTACTGCAATCCTTTCCAAGCCTGTGTTCTCTACCTCCAGGAACTCTGGTTCTGGGTCTTATCTAAGTGATAGTGACAAGGTCTGATTGTGGGAGTTTTGTTTTCTTATCGCAGTTGGGAGAAGGAGGCAAGCAGCCCCCACAGGCGTGGTGGTGCGCAGGTGCGTCTGCCTATGAGGAATGCTGAACACAAACTATAAATAATGCAGCCACATCTGCCCTTGGCTTTGGAGTGCATGTACTCTGCCGCATCACTTAGCTTACTGATGCTCCGTGCAGACCTGTGTGGTGGGGAGAGTAAGATTCACACCTTTATTTTAACCCATAATTGGTACCCTCGCTTTCAGAATGCCCAGGGGGATTGACTTTTATCTCATGAGATGTTTTGAAATTGTCCTCAAGCGTTCATTGGAAATTCAAGCATTTAGGTGAAGTTCATTTAGGAATGGACTCGTTATGAATTCACATAGGGACAAATTCTGTTTGTATTTAATGTGTAATTGTCAGGTTAAATGGTTTAACAGAGTACTCCATGCTGAGATTCTATTATAGGAAGTGGCTTTCCTAACATGAGCCTGGCATTCAGCAGATTTATGGGGAGAGGTATAGTATTATCCTTCCAGTGCAGAAAGCTGGTTTGGAAACACAGTTAGATGGAGTATTGCTACAGGAAAAGAATGAAATTGACTTCTTTGGGTTGGTAGCTGATGCTTAACTAAACAGAGAAGATTGAAGTCGAGGTGAGGATCAGTGAAATGGAATGTCAGGATTGATTAGAAATGTCTGCCACGGATAAAGGAGAAAAAAAAAACAGTATACACGCATAGGTGTCATCCTTTCTCTAAGAGGAAGTTGTTTAGAAAAGCAGGACGAGGCACAGACACCAACTGTCCTGGAGGTAAAAAAGAATTGGACAAGGTCCATCCTGACCGTCTATTATTGGAGGAAAAGTGGCAGGCTCCAGAAAAAGCTAGTCCCTATCCTCCACAGTTTCCTATGAGAAATGAGCCAACAGCATCGTTTAAGACCTAATGCAAATGAGTTTTTCAGGCAGAGGAGAGACAGGAGAGAGAAAAGCAAAAGCTTTCTTTTGGCACTAGGTGGTGATGAACAGAACTGTAAAAAGAAAAGACTTTGTAGAACCGCACTGAGCATGGGGCTGTGGTTTTCCTTGAATTTCCGTGTCTTCTAGAACAGTGAAGTGGAAAGGCTTCATTCAGCTTTGGATGTGGATTAGCACATGGATCGGATGATATACCACCTGAGTCACTTTGGCCAGGTCATTTGAACATTCCAAGCTTAATTTTCTTCCTGTGTAAATTAAAACTAAAAATGTAAAACCTGCCAAACTTATGAGGTTTTGCCAAAAGTGGAGCATTAGTTCCTTCCACGTGGAATCTGCCCGTGAGGATGTGGCTGGTACAATCTTAGGCACGTAGTGTGTGTTTGACAATATGAATCCAGAAAGGAACAATCCATTTAGGATCAGACTACCCTGGTTTTTGCTCCTATCTCTAAGGTCCTGGAATGCTTCTTCTCGGGGATCATGCCTTCCGGAATGTCTCTAGAGAAAAGAAAGACAGCTCCAGATCCTGGTAGCTTCAGTCACTTTATCAGCCTTGTGAATTTCATGAGACTCTGAAGGAAAAGTTGTGTGTTAGTTTCAGTTGATCCCAAAGGTGATGATTTGGTCTGGCTGTCTAGATCATTGAATACCCTTCTTTCTGCAAGTCCTGGATGTTGAGTTTAGCTTCTTGATTTTTCTGCAGTTGGGAGAGAGAGACTGAGACTGCTAGGCCCACCCCAGGTCTTTATGAAGCGCCAAGGTGAAAACCACTGATAACTTTCTCACCATCTCGTTGTTTCTGGAGTCACGCAATCCTTGCAGACCCAAGAAGAATGAGTGTTCCATCAGAGCTCTAAATGGCCTCAGGCTGGAAGGATCTGGGGGAATTGGCAGGGCAGTCCTTACCCAAATAGCTCCTCTAGCAGAAGGAAAGTCTGCAGATTTCTGAGCCTGCAACCCTTTCCACCTTAGATCATTTACAAATTGCGAACAGTGAATAGAAGGAGAAATCAAGGCTTCTTGCTTGTGTTTTCACCACCCTTTATTCTGGTTGAACATAGTTGAGCTTCTGTTATAGTAATACAGCCAAATAGTAGATTTTTCTGTTCATACTCGCGTCTCAGCCTTTTTGGCTAAAATCAAGTGTAGAATTGGGGCTTCCCAGGTGGCACAGTGGTAAAGATTCCACATGCCAATGCAGGAGATGCAAGAGATGCAGGTTCGATCTCTGGGTCAGGAAGATCCCCTGGAGAAGGAAATGGCAACCCACCTCCAGTATTCTTGCCTGGGAAATCCCAGGGACAGAGGAGCCTGACGGGCTACAGTTCATGGGGTCACAAATAATCGGACACAACTTAGCAACTGAGCACACTGTGCCCAAGACCAGCCCACCATCACTCCACCCTGGGCTCTAGCTGTGCGGACACCTGGTCAATCAGGGTGCTTCCTCAGTTTGGAATTTAAACCAGAGTAATCCTTATTATTTTTTTCCTATCTGGCTATTGAGAAAGGACCAAGGCTGGCATTCAGCTGCTGCTTCCTGCTTCTCGCTTTGCAAGCTGAGAAGGTCTGGAAGCCTGTGCCCAGGGCCTGGCATCCACTGGGGCTTTGCAGTTGGGCATATCCAAACTTCTTGCCCACAGAGAAGAAAGTCTCTGCTCTTGGGGCCTCGCTGAGAGCATTGAGATAGGAGGCATTGTTCCCGTGGGCAATCAAGGGAGAAGCTCAAGCTGATTTTTCTGTTTTCTGGCAGCCGCCTTTGCTTTCCTTCCCCCTCTGGGGAAATTAGCTTGCTGGCTCAGAAAGAGGGAGAATAAACAAGTCTAACCTGAAATATGCATTAGAGTTTAGCTATTTTTGGAGGTCTCCAAGATGGAAAATGGCTGAAGACTGACCAGTTCCCATCTGCCCTGAATTAACTTTCTGAGGTTTTATGGGGAGAGGGAGGGGGCCTGTGGACCATCAGAACAGTGGAGCTGAGACTGAGAGCGATCAGATCTGAGTGAAAGAAGCATGGCTGTAGCAAGTCCATTCCTCTTAGCAACCAACTCAGGGAGGAGACAGAGAAGGAAGCTGTGCTGAGATGGGCAGGGGTTGCCTCTGCTATGGACCCAATGCCTGTGGCCCCTCTCCCCCCAACTCATATGTTAAAGCTGTAATGTGATAGGGCTGGGAGGTGGGCCTTGGGGAGGCTGTTTGTTCATGAGAGTGAAGGCCCCCTGGTGGGATAAGAGTCTTGAAAAGAAGGCTATCTTTTCTCTTTTCCTGCCATGTGAGCTCACAATCAGAAGACAGCCCCATGCAAACCAGGAAGAATCCTGCACCAGACATCAGATCTGCTGGAGACTTTTGATCTTGGACTTCCCTACTTCCAGAACCATGAGAAGTAAATGTCTGTTGTCTTAGCCACCTCATCTACGGTGTTCAGTTTCGTTGTTGTGGTTCGGTCACAAAGTTGTGTCTGAATCTTTGTGACCCTGTGGACTGCAGCACACCAGGCTTCCCTGTCCTTCACTGTTTCCTGGAGTTTGCTCAAATTCATGCCCATTGAGTCAATGATGCCAATCAACCATCTCATCCTCTGCCACCCCTTTCTTCTCCTGCCCTCAGTCTTTCCCAGCATCAGGGTCTTTCCCAATGAGTCAGCTCTTCACATCAGGTGGCCAAAGTATTGGCACTTCAGCATCAGTCCTTCCAATGAATATTCAGAGTTGATTTCCTTTAGGATTGACTGGTTTGATCTCCTTGCCATCCAGGGGACTCTCAAGAGTCTTCTCCAGCACCACAGTTTGAAAGCATGAGGGATCTTTAGCTGTGGCATGCAAACTCTTACTTGCAACATGTGGGATCTAGTTCCCTGACCAGAGATCGAACCCAAGCCCTCCTCATTGCGAGCATGGAATTTTAGCCACTGGACCATGAGGGAAGTCCTTCATGTCCCTATCTTTGAAAAAAGTGACTGCAGACTACCCACGTATCTATTGACAGATTAATGGATAAGCAGATATGATCCATCCATACAATGCGATATTAGTCAACCACTGAAAGGAATGAAGTACTGATCCATGCGACAACGTGGATGAACCTTGAAAACAAGATGCTATGTGAAGAAGCCATACACAAGAGGTCACATGTTGTGTGATTTCTATGAAATGTCTAGATTAGGTAAATCCACAGAGACAGAAAATAGATTAGTGATTTCCAGGAGCTGGGGGAAGAGGGCAATGGGAGTGCTTGCTTAGTGGGTCTGGGCTTCTTTTTCAGTTCAGTTCAGTTGCTCAGTCGTGTCCGACTCTTTGCGACCCCATGAATCGCAGCACGCCAGGCCTCCCTGTTCATCACCATCTCTCGGAGTTCACTCAGACTCATGTCCATCCAGTCGGTGATGCCATCCAGCCATCTCATCCTCAGTCGTCCCCTTTTTCTCCTGCCCCCAATCCCTCCCAGCATCAGAGTCTTTTCCAATGAGTCAACTCTTCGCATGAGGTGGCCAAAGTACTGGAGTTTCAGCTTCAGCATCATTCCTTCCAAAGAAATCCCAGGGCTGATCTCCTTCAGAATGGACTGGTTGGATCTCCTTGCAGTCCAAGGGACTCTCAAGAGGCTTCTTTTTGGGGCACTGAAAATATCTTAGTGATGGTGCTTGCCAAACACTGTGAATGTACTGAAAGCCATTAACTGTCAACTTTAAAAGCATTCATCATCAATTTCATGTTAAATACATTTACCCTCAAAAAAAAAAAAAAAAGGCAATGCGTTGGTCCTTATCCCCTGGTAGCATATTCAGGTCACCTGGGAGCTTTAAAAAATGGATGCATGGATGCCAGACCCACCCCTAGGGATTCTCATTCCATTTTGTTCTTGTTCGTTAGTTAGTCACTAAGTTGTGTCCGACTCTTTCGACCCCATGGACTGTAGCCCACCGGGCTCTTATGTCCATGGGATTTCCCAGGCAAGAATCCGAGAGTGGGTTGCCATTTCCTTCTCCAGAGGATCTGCTTGACTCAGGGATTGAACCCACGTCTCCTGCATCGCAGATTCTCTATCGCTGAGCCACCAGTAATTTCTAAAAGTTGCTCTGGAGATCCTAACCTGCAACAAGGTTCAGAATCACTGAACACCCTCGAACGTTCCTGCCAACTCTGCTTCCCTGTTGAGAGTGAATTTAAGTCAGTTCATCCTTTCTTTGGGTATTTTGAATCTTCTTTGCGGAGTAAAAGTCTTAAATCTTTTTTTGGGGGGGAGGGGGGTGGGTAAAGATGTTACAGACGCGGACTTGTAGGAGAGGTAACTTTTGGAGTGTGGGGGATGGTAACGGGAGAAGGAGAGTTGCTAGGTGCCTTTGAAACCACCCATTCCCCCAGCGCACTCGATCCAGCCTCTTCGCTACAGGAAAGCGCCTGCACACTTCATCTCAACGTCTTTAAATACCTGAAACCACACGTACAACATTAAGCATTTAAAGGTACTGAGACTTAAATGGGCTCAATCCCATTCAAATACTTGAACTGAGGACCTACTGGTACTAAATGAGTGTGGGGTCTGGCTGCTTGCCTCTCAAAAGCCAGTAAACAGACCAGGTTGGTGCAAAGGAAACTTTGCTTTATTTCAGATGCAGGCAATAGGGGGAGGGGCGCTATAGGTAGAAAACAGCACAATCATCTCTAACAGTTATCTTCAAATTGATGGTCTGACCCGCCTCATTTTGATTGTTTTAGGCACAGTTAATCTTCAGTTCCACGGTCCATTTATTCCCATTTCCTTGAGGCCAATTCTCGGAATTGTGACAGTTTATGTCATAGCTGCAGTCTGGTCATTATGTAGTTAACTTCTTCCACCTGGTATTTCGGTAGCTATAAGACAGCTCATAGGATATGGCTCAGAATATTATCTTTAGTGCTTGAGAAGGAACCAAAGGTCCTTGACTGTGTTTAATATCATACATTAATGATCCTACATTATTATTATTTGGTCTCTTTTGACTGCTTCATTTCTGTATTTCTCATATCTCTGATTAAACTTGTTCTTTGACTAAAGTTTTCTGTAGGCGAAAGGCAGGCAAGGACATTGCGGGGAGGCAGGCAAGGACCAGAGGGTCTTGCTCCTTTTCACTACTGTGTGCCCGGCTTTGTGCTAGATGCCAGTGGGGGTGAGAAAGAAACCAGGATGAAGCAGAGCTCAGTTCAGCAGCCCACCATCCAACAGGGGAAGATAGAAGCATTGTAAAAGAGAACAGTAACCTTCCCACCAGGGCACAACCTGGATCGACAGCCTGCTGTGTGCGAGGCCTTTTATGTGGACCATCTCATTCTGAGTCGGTTGTCCCCTGCTCCAGGTGTGATGGCTACTTTTAGGTGTCAGCCTGACCAGGCTCAGGGATGCTCAGGGAGCCAGTAGCATGTTATTTCTGGGTGTGTCTGTGAGGGTGTTTCTGGAAGAGATTAGCAGCTGAATCAGTAGACTGTAGAAAGATCGCCCTCACCAATGTGGGCGGGCCTCATCCAATCTGTTGAGGACCCGAATAGAACAAAAAGGCGGAAGAAGGGCAAATCTGCTCTCTCCGCTTGAGTTGGGATGTCCGTCTCCTGTCCTTGGACCTCAGCGAGTCTCGCCCTCCTGCCTCTGGACTCGGGCTGGAATGCACACTGCTGGCTTCCCTGGCTCTTAGGTTTTGGGGTTTGGACTGGAACTACACCATGGAATCTCCTGGGGCTCTAGCTTTCAGATAGGAAGGAGGTCATGCGACTTCTCAGACTCCCTAATCCCACAGGCCAGTTTCTTATAATGAACCTCTTTCTGTGTGTCTCTTTGCTGTTGCTATTGTTCATTAGCAAAGTCGTGTCTGACACTTTGAGACCCCATGGACTGCAGCATGCCAGGCCTCCCTGTCCCTCACTGTCTCTCAGAGTTTGCCCAAGTTCATGTCCATTGAGTCAGTGATGCTATCCAACCATCTCATCCTCTGCCGCCCTCTTCTCCCTTTGCCTTCAATCTTTCCAAGCATCAGGGTCTTTTCCAACGAGTCAGCTCTTGGCATCAGATGGCCAAAGAACGGGAGCTTCAGCTTCAGCATCAGTCCTCCCAACGAGTATTCAATGTTGAATACTCAACCCTGTGTATCTCTATATGTATCCTATTGGTTCTGGTTTTCTGGAGACCCGTGACTGATGAACCAGGTTACATGGCTGGGATGTGGTTGTCACAGACTCTCAGCTACTGGCCACTGTACTTTCCCTCTTGTGTTTACAGGGCTCACTCTGAGCTTGCTGCTTGGAGACTTAAGTGGCATCTTGAGAACAGAGAGTAGGGGGAAGTCATTTTACAAGACGAGGATCTGCCTTAGCAACCTGCCCACCATATATTTCCCTCGAGCTTTGTGGTCCAATATGAGGGTCACAGGCCATCTGTGTGGTTATGTAAATTAATTAAAATTAAATTAAATTGGTCACACCAGCCACAGTTCAAGTGGTCAGTAGCCAAACTCAAATTTATTATCTTATAGTTCCAGGGAGTCAGAAGTTGAGAAAGCTCTCAGTGGGACAAAATCAGGTTTTCAGCAGGCATGCATTCGTTTCTGAGGCCCAGTGGGAAAAATCTGTTTTCTGGTTTTTCCATCTCCTAGAAGCTGCCTTGACTCATGATTCCCCCTCCATCTTCAGAATCACCAATGGGCAGCTGAGTCTTTTTCATTGACATAACTCTGAACTCCTGTCTCCTCTTTCACATATAAGGATCTTTGTGGTTACAATCAACCCATCTTGATAACCCAGGATAAGCCCCCTCTCCCAATTTTAAGATCAGCTGATTAGTAACCTTAATTTCACCTGCTACCTTAATTCCCCTTGGCCAGGTAATGTTGCTCCTTGAAAGGAAAGCTATGACAAACCTAGACAGCTTATCAAAAAGCAGAGGCATCACCTTGCTTACAAAAGTCAAAGCTCTGGTTTTTCCAGTAGTCATGTACAGATGCAAAAGTTGGACCATAAAGAAGGCTGAGTGCTGCACAATTGATTCTTCTGAATTGTGGTACTGGAGAAAACTCTTGAGAGTCCCTTAGACTACAAGGAGATCAAACCAGTCAATCCTAAAGGAAATCAATTCATTGGAATGTTCATTGGAAGGAGTGATGTGAAGCTGAAGCTCCAATCCTTTGGCCACCTGATGTGAAGAACTGACCCACTGGAAAAGACCTTGATGCTTAGGAAGATTTAAGGCAAAAGGAAAAGGGGGCAGCAGAGGGTGAGATGGTAGGATGGTATCACTGACTCAGTGGACATGAATCTGAGCAAACTCCAAGAGATAGTAAGGGACAGGGGAGCCTGGTGTGCTGCAGTCCATGGGATCACAAAGAGTCAGACAGGACTTAGTGACTGGAGAACAACAGCAAAATGATACACTCAAAGGTTCTGGGAATTAGGGTGTGGATATCTTTGGGAGATCATTATTCTACCCATGACTGCATCTAAAGTTCTAGTAGAAATCACAGCAAAAGACATGTTCATGTGTGTGGAGGATGCGTGGCAGGTGAGAGGTGAGGCTTTGTGATTTGAAAAGCAGTGTAAGGTGGACGTAGAAGAGGCTTTCTGGATTTCTGGAGTCAGACTGCCTGGGTTAAAGTCTTGCATGGTGACCTTGGGCAAACATCTTGGAGCCTCAGTTCCTTCACCTGTAAATGGAAAATAATGACAGAACCCCCTCATCCACACCTGACCCCTCCCATGTCTTGGTGAGAATTAGAAGAGATAATGCATATAAAGGCTTGGCAGATAGTAAACCCTGAAATGTCAGGTACCATTTGGAAGCTAAAAATGCCTTCACATTACAGTTTGAATGTGTTCTAGCTTTGAAAATAGCTCCGAATTCCATTTATGTTAAGAACCACATTCTGTTCTCCATCCCTGTGTGTGAGATGGCCCCTGGGAACTGGGTGGTCCTCAGCACAGGGAGGAAGGGAGTTCTGCGTGTTCCCAAGGTGATGGGAGAGCGCTGGGTGACCCAGAGAGCCTCCCTCTGCTCTCTGCTACCAGACCTGGGGGGACTTGAAGTTCAAAAGCCTGTTACGCTTTTACAGATGTAATAGCAATACTTCTGTCATCTTGAGTGCAGTGAAATCAGCTAGTGCTGATGTATTTCAGGAAATTCCTAGAATCCCCCAATTATAAGGGAATCTACTGGGGTCATTCACACGAGGCTTGCTTATCCTTTATCATAAATGGCTAAAATCGTCATCCCTCTTTAAATGACCCAGAGATGGCAATTGCATTTGGCTGTGCCTCACTGCTTGTGAGATCTTAGTTCCCTGGGATTGAACCTGGGGCCATGGGAGTGAGAGCACCAAGGGAATTCTCTGCAATACCTTTAAAATAATAAGAATAAAGGGATGGGTAATACACGCACATGGTATAAAAGGGTTTGCTGCCTCAGCAGTTCTCCTCTCTAGGGTCAACTATTGGTACTGGTTTCTTTTTGAGAAAAATATTTAATTAATTAACTCGGCTGCATCGGGTCTTAATGGCATCACGCTCGATCTTTCATTGTGGCACACAGACTCTCTAGTTGCGCTGAGGGCTCAGTAGTTGTGGTGTGTGGGTTTAATTGCTCCTGGGCATGTGAGATCTTCGTTCCCTGACCAGGGATTGAACCCAAATTCTCCACAATGCAAGGCGGGTTCTTAACCACTGTGCCACCAGGGAAGTCCTGGTATTGGTTTCTTGTGAGCCCTTCCCAATGTGCACGTACATCCTCTACATTATGCTGTATCTGTTCCTCCCCTAATATCCCTGACACCAGCTGACTATTCACCATTCTGTACTCGCCCTACCCAGCTCCTGGTCAGTTTCAACAATATGTCTTGGAGACTGTTCTCTATTGCTACAAAAGCAGTATTCCATTTTAAGTATGTATCGACACCACAATCTATCTTACTAATAACTTATTTATAGTTTTTAGATGGTCTTCACTGTTTTGCAATTGCAAGCAATATTACAAATAATCTTTGTATTTACAGTGTTTCACGCAGGTCCAAACATGATAACTTTTTCCAGTGGAATTGTTGCATTTTAAAAGTATGTGGATTTTTAATTTAAAAAATTTGTGCCTTTGCTGGTGGGAATGTAAACTGGTTCACCCAGAATGAAAACAGTATGGGGGGGGGGTCCTCAAGAAATTAAAAATAGAACTACTAGATGATCCAGAAATGCCACTTCTGGGTGTCTATGCAAAGGAAATGAAGTCATTATTTCAAAGATGTATCTGAACACCCATCTTCATTGCAGCATTATTTACAATAGCTAAGATATGGAAACAACCTGTGTCCACTGGTGGATAAATGGATAAAGAAAATGTGAAATATTCTCACCACATACAAAAAATTATAATTATGTGATGTGTTAATTAACCTTCCTGTAGTAACTGTGTTTCAATATATATCTATATTGAAAAAGCATAAAAAAGTTGGGGCCAAATTTCATTTCATATAAGTTTATCAGCAATTGTGAAAAATGACTATTTTGCCACAGCTTCAATGACAGTTTTTTTAATCAAATATCGAGATTTTTGCCAATGAACTATTAAAAAATGTTATTGTAGTTTAAATTAGCATTTATCTGGGACTTCTTTGGTGGGCCAGTGGTTAAGACCCTGCAGTGGAAGTGCAGGGGGCACAGGTTCAGTCCCTGGGCTGGGAACTAAGACCCTGCATGCTATACATCCAGAAAAAGAAAAAAAAAATCAAATGTACCTATTAAAAAAGTGTTTTTTAAAAAATAATAAATTCACATTTATCTTATCATTAGTGTGAGTGACTATACTTTAATATGTTTAAGAACCGTTCATATTTTATTTTTTAAATGAAGGACTCTTTGTCCATTTTTCTATTGAGTTGTGAGTCTTTTTATTACTAAATTTATTTACTAGATTTCTAGAATTTCTTTATATTTAGGAAATGGCCTTTTCTTTTGGTTCACACAAACGTTTTCCCCAGTTTGTTGTATCTTTTTAAACTTTGTGGTTTTTAAAGGAAGAAATTGCTTATTGTATTTATTCACATATACCTTTAAAAATATATGGATTCTGAATTTTAAGTTGTCCTTAATGTTTTCTGGTCATCAAGAGTTTATTTTAAAACCCCACATTTTTTTTTTTTTCTCTTAGTATTCTACTGGTTCCATTATTTTATGTTTAAATCTTGGCTCCATCTGGAATTTGTTTTAGTGCAAAGGTATGAAGTAAGAATTCGACTTTATTTCTCTCCAGATGGTTTTCCAGTTGTTGCCGTTTATGGAGTCGTCTGTCTTTCTCCTGCTGATGTGAATGCAATGCCGTTACAGTAGCATCGTGTATGTACTGGAGTCTGTTTCTAGATCCTTTCTTCTGTAATTCCCTTCCCCCTTGGGTATCTTATTTGGTCTTTGGCGGTCTCTAGTGCTTTTTGTCCCAGGTCTTCTTAAATCACAGAAAGGAAGTTCCTGCTCTTTTGACTGCATTCTAGACTTTTGCAATGGCTTCGACTCGAATGTAAACTCAGGCTTGAGAGGCTGGCTAATTAGAAAGCAGGGTGTGAGGACCAGGAAATTCCTCTCCATCATTAGCCACAATCATACTCCCTCAGGATTCGGAGGCTTCCCATTGCTGCATTGGAAAGATGGCATTAAAAGTGAGTTGACCTCCCCTCTTGTGGAGGACTGGTTGATGATAACCAAGATAATATCAATGATTATAAACTACCATCCTGGTGGTGCTAAGCACTTTAATGTTAGTTCACTGATTCTTCCAGTAACTCATAAATTATTTAACAGCATATTTATCCCTATATTGCGTAAGAAGAGTGTGAAGGGAAGTGAAACTTATGAGACAGTACGAAATAGAGAAGGGGTTTAGACCTAGACAGAACTGATTCCAAAACTAGGACTTTAAAGCAGTTTTTTAAAAGCGTTTAATTTTGTATTGGAGCATAGCTGATAACAATGTTGTGATAGTTTCAGGTGCAGAGCAAAGCAACTCGGCTGTACATACACATGCATCCATTCTCCTCCAAACTTCCCTCCCATCCAGGCTGCCACTTAACTTTGAGCAGAGTTCCCTGTGCTATACAGCAGGTCCTTGTTGGTTATACATTTTTAATATAGCAGCGCGTACATGTCCATCCCAAACTCCCTAACTATCCGTTCCCCTCATTCTTCACCCTGGCAACCATAAATTCGTTCTCTAAGTTCAGGGAGTCTGTTTCTGTTTGGTAAGTTCATTTGTATCATTTCAGAGCTAGGACATTTCTGTATTGCAGAATCTTTGGCACAACATAACTAGTGAAATACACTATGTTCATTTATTGTCTCCTTCACTAATTCACTCCATAATCACTTTGGAACTCTCGGTAGTTATTAACAAGAGTTGGAAAATCATATATCTTTTGGGGCAGGCTGATGACATAGTTATCCAGATGGGGTACAATAGGGAGTGGTGGGGACTGTGGCAAACGAGAGAGCATGTGTCGTGTCTAAAGTTGGTGCCATCCCTCAGCCCAGGCCATGTTTGCCATGGAGAAGAGTGAGCTGAGCATTGCCCAATCTTCAGATTCCCAAAAGGAACCAGAAATTCAGATCTTCAAGTGAAATTTCCTAATTTTTAGGTGTCAACAAATTATGAAAATCTATGTATGTCCTTTAAAACTCAGTACTTAACTCTAAAAGATTCCTGTTAGATAGGGCATTAAGCAAATAGAGATATTGATTCAACCAAAATTGACTCAGCAAGGGAAGGGAATGAATTACTGATACACGTACAAGATATGAATGAATCTCAGATAATCTGAGTAGAAGAAGCCAGACACAAAAGAATGTGTTCGGCATACGTCCATTATTTGAAATTCTGTGACAAGTAACATTAACACATGATGAGGGCAGGGATTAATGGGTAATGGAGTGGGTACCCTTTCAGTCGTGGTAGTAACATTCTGAATCTTCACAGGGTTTGGATTAAACTGATGCATGCGTTTGTCAAAACTGGGTTCAGGAGGGAAGAAACATATGTATACCTATGGCTGATTCATGTTGATATATGGGAGAAACCAACACAGTATTGTAAAGCAATTATCCTCTAATTAAAAAGAAATAAATTAAAAAACCTAGTGAATGGGCTTCCCTGGTAGCTCAGCTGGTAACTGATCTGCCTCGGTTGGGAAGGTCCTCTGGAGAAGCGATAGGCTACCCACTCCACTATTCTTGCCTGGAGAATCCCATGGACAGAGGAGCCTGGCAGGCTACAGTCCATGGGGTTGAAAACAGTCAGACACCACTGAGTGACTCAGCACAGCAGAGTGAATGGACACTTGAAAAAGCATATATTTCAATGTATGTAAATTGTATACCAAAATCTATGAACACATATTGAACTCTAGTTAATGGCAATCATCCTGAAGTATTTAGGAGAAAGTATTAACATATGGATGTCTACAACTTACTTTGAGATGAACGTAAGAATAAGGCAGATTAATGGAGGGATGGATGGAAAGATATGTGATACATCAAGCTTAGTAAAATGTTAATGAATCGGTGGTTGCTGTGTACTTGAAAATTTTCATTATAAAATGCTGGGGCGCTTCCCTGGTGGTCCAGTGGTTAAGAATCCACCTTGCAATGCAGGAGACACAGGTTTGATCCCTGGTTGGGGAATTAAACCCATGTGCTGCATTTACTGAGCCCCTGCTCTGGAACCTGTGTGCCACAGCTAGAGAGCCCATGTGCCACAACAAAAGATCTTGCATGCTGAAACTGAGACCCAACACAGCTAAATAAGTAAGTATTTTAAAAATATATAAAAAATGGGAAAACTAGCAACCCCCCCAACCCAATAAGAAGCTATGTGTGAGCTTAGTACACATGCGTGCGCGCACACACACATACACACATCCCTGTGGGCTAGACTTGGCTCTGTTCCATCATGCGTCCTCATCAGCCCATTACATGGTGTTGTCTCTGCAAGTAGATTATAAGGAGATCGTTCCTGAAGTCGAGGTCTCCACCTTGCGCGGAGCTTGATAGGTCTGGCATGGTTCAGTGGGTGAAGGTATGAGGAAATCCATCACCTGATGACATCATTAACACTTCTCCAACATGCCCTGTCGGAGATAAAAGTGAGCCTGGCCTCCTTCTCATCAATCAAGGGGCAAAAAGAAAGCCATTCTGGCGACACAGCTCCTTCGTTCCCTCTGCTAATCCATCTTGCTACATCAGTACTCTCTCTCTATACGTGACATTTAAATTCAGAGGGGACCAATATTAGCCCGGCACAGCCGCTTCATTAGCGAACAGGGTTTCAGAAGAGTGTTTGCAGGCTGCCTTGCTGTTCCCAGTGTTGGCTGAGGAGACAACAACCTTCACTCATGGGCAGCATTTCAGGGCAAGGGGCTGTGTGTGGGTTGAATACCCGTTGTGTGTCCTCGGCTGTGGCTGGGAAAATAGAAACTGCACTCAAGGAGTGTCAGAGTCTTGGAGGCAGTACCGGAACTGCACGGAGAAGGGAACAGGATGGAGTAATGTTCCCTCTAAACACAGTCTCTAAAAGTTGCACCTTTGCAATGATTTTAAAAGGCAACCTGTCATCATAAGAAGGGTTAAGCGTATGATGCATACGATTAGACAAAGCAAGGGTCAGTTTTGTAAGTTTGTGATGGATGCATCAGAGGTCAAACCTGGAGACGTTTCGAGATTGTAGTCAGAAAAGCACCTTTTTATGGGCTCTTCTCTTACGCCAGCTGAATTATTCACTGGACTATTCACTTCTTCTCCCTGGAGGAGGATAATGCTTCCTTTTCTCGATGATGTCATACTTTTGACCTCCTTTGGCCAATGAAATGGGAGCAGAAGTGACAAGAGTCTCTTCCAAGCAGGAGATTTAGGGGCTGCATTTTCTTTTTCCCTCTGCCAAAGCCATGTCTCAGACTGCGGCTGTTCCCGCAGCCTGGCGCCCAGAGAGAAGAGACGTGGAGCGGAGCTCTGTGCTGGCCGCGGTGGATTTACAGGATGAAGGAGATACAAATATTTGTTACTGTCAAGGCATTGGGCTACTGGGGTCAATTGTTACGGCAGCGTCACCTAGCCTACCCTACCCGATGCAATCCCCAGCTAACAAAGGAGGTTCCTGCCCAGATCGTACAGACAAGATCTTCTTGACATGATGGCATCTCCATAAAACGTCTGCCTAGTTTTGGAAAAGTGAGGACTACACATTAGAAATTAGCTTGGATAAAGACAATCTAATTTAGATGCAATTACGTGTTGTGAGTGTGGTTGCTAAGGAAAGAGACCAGGTGGGCTGGTGGAGGTGGGCATGGCTGTTAGGGACGACGGAGCGCAGGGCAGTGGTCTAGGGTCTGGCCTTGAGTTCTGGATATGCTCTTCACTAGCTGTGTGTGTTTAGTCGCTCAGCCGTGTCCGACTCTTTGCGACTAGCTGTGTGGCTTTCGACCAACTCTTGGTGTCTCCACTCCTTTGTGCCCAATAGATGGAGTTTTTGTGAACTAAGAACTGGGTCGGTTGTAAAGTCTATCATCAGGATTCAGGTTTTTTTTTTCCCCTTTTCTTTCGTCTCCTTTTCCTCCTCCTCTCCTATGTGCTCTGAATAATAATTTGGAGGAATGGTGGATGATCAGGAAGTGTAGCATATGCCCGGAGATAAGGTTCTAGCCTGCCCTATGGAAGGGCCTTGTCCTCTGAGTTTCCAGCAGACACATTTGGACTGCAGCTTTTCCATTCATTTAGCTGCTTAGACCATTGGATGAACCAAAGGGAGGTGGGGTGAATACACAGATCTTCCCTCAAAAAAAATTTTTTTAAATGCATAAAATAGAATAATCAGAATTACAAAGTTTATTGCTGGCAAGACATCTGAAAAATACAAATATGTGTGATAATACACACATTTCTTTATTAGTGTGTTAAATATAACTGTAACTATTGGCAGATCTAGTAACTATCGATATTTCAGAATTCTACTGATCACAAATAATATTTTTCCATGACTTCAACACTTGTATTGTGATGGGAAAATATCTGTGGTTTCCTTTGGTGACAAAATCAGAATAAGGTAAATACAATTGTGCTTGTTTGTCTACAGTCAGTTGAAGGAAATAAAAACTTTCAGCTAGAGGTTATTGAAAACTTTTTTCTAATTTGTTCCTATTCAAGTTCACAGATCCCCTAAATTCTATTCGGGACACCTTGAGGGTCTGTGGACTTCAGGTTAAGAACTCCTGCATTAGCTTCATTTTCTTTTTTAAAATTTATTTTTAATTGAAGGATAGTTGCTTTTTAAAACTTATTTTTTAATTGAAGGATAATTGCTTTTCAGAATTTTGTTGGTTATTTAGCTGCATTTTCTTAAGGACGTTATGTCCCTTTTCTGAACCTCAGTGTCCTCACTTGCAAAATGGGTGCCTTGCCCTTGATATTCTTCTAAGCATGGGATTTGATAATCCTCAGGTGAGGAGCCTTTGTGGGACTCTGCCTCCCCAGATAATGGATTTCAAGGAGTGACACCAAGGTAGAGAATGAGCACATCCAGCTGCCTCTCCTCTGGCCCAAAGTCCTATGAATTGACAAGAGAGAGGGAGAGGAAGACAGAGGATATAAATGAAAATACATATAAAGCAACAAACTGGAAAAGGAGAAAGAGTGCCATCGGCAAACCAAAATTCTTGAGAAATCTTTAACACGTCAAAACACAATCACATATTTGGAAGAACAGCCATTGGAAACCGCAACCTAAAACGTACTTAAAAGAGTATCTAATTTTAAGATACTTGGCACACTGACCTGGTGCCAGCCTTTGTACTTGGATTATTTGTGTTAGTCTTCATGATGACCCTTTCATGTAGGGATATCCAAAAATATCCATTTTATGGATAGAGAAACCGAGGCTTAGTGGGTTCAGGGACTTTGCCTGAAATCACACAACCAGAGAGTAACACAGCTGAAAATGTCTGGCTGTGTGGCTTCCAAGTCCATGATCTCATCCATTGTACTCTCCTGGTAGTTAATTGCTGCATTTAATTCATAGGCAGGAAGAGGCTTTTATTATTTTTTATTTTTTTCATTATTTTAAGTCCTGCTAGAATCTGCAGGCTTAAGAACTGGGATGAAAATTGTTCTGGCACCACTTCTGGATCTGGAAAAAGCTTAAGATCCACCATTCCATTTTAAGGGCAGTGTGGTCCTCATTAACCTGCCTCCAGGTCAGCAATGCAGGAAGGCGCTGTCTAGCTTGGGGGCTGTCAGGGGAACCCACACTTCCCCATCCCAAAATATGTGCACTTGAGCACAATTAACTCACTGTTTCTCTTCGTCTCTTCTCTGAACACCATTTGCCCTAAAAATACTCTTTGACATTATCCACAAACATTGAAGAGACTTTTATTTGGCCCTGACCTTTGTACAGTTCCTACTAAATGAGCGTCAGTGACACAGAAATGGGGATGAATTATTTAAAGGCCTGAAGGGAAGTCAAAGTTGCTTTTATTCCTACTGAAAGTTTATTAGAAGGCCAAAGAGCACCAAATTAATTACGATGCTTCACGGAAGGAACCCAGCCAAACTCAAGGGTGCTTATTAAAACTGGGTGCTCTCCATGGCTGGGTCCCTGGAAATCTGCATAAACCTGGGCTGTTGTTTGAAGTGAAATGAAAGTCGCTCAGTCATGTCCAACTCTTTGCGACCCCACAGACTATTTAGTCCGTGGAATTCTCCAATCCAGAATACTGGAGTGGGTAGCCTTTCCCTTCTCCAGGGGATCTTCCCAACCCAAGGACTGAACCCAGGTCTCCCAAATTGCAGGCAGATTCTTTACCAGCTGAGCTACAAGTGAAGCCTTTCAAATGCCTTGTCAGGGAGCAAAAGTCTGTATCCATTCTGACAAGAGGCTGCCAGGACGAGAGCAGAGATGTAAGGAGTTCTGGGGGCTTCAGAGACAACCATGAGGGTGGTCATTTATGAGCTTATTTATTAAGTCAACTGACATTGATTGAGCACCTACTTGAGGCTGGGCATTGGAGAGGAAGAGACAAGTTCATTAACTTATTTGTCCAATGGTTCAACAAATATTTAATGTCTTCTCTTGAGAGGCACTGTTTTAGGCACTTGGATGTATGTAACAGGGCTTCTCTGGTGGCCGTGATGGTAAAGAAGCCACCTGCAAAGCGAGATACCTGGGTTTGATCCCTGGATTGGGACGATCCCCTGGAGGAGAGCATAGTGACCCATCCAGTGCTCTTGCCTGGAGAATCCCCATGGACAGGGCCCTGCATTCATGATAAAGATGCTGTTCCTGTTCTCAGGAGCTCAGTCTAATGAGTCCTTAATCACCACCATCATCATCATCGTGGTTCTAATTGTCATCATTTATTGAATGCTTACTATTTTCCAGGCACTGCACTAAGGGCTTTACATGCATTAATTCAACTAATCCTCATCAGTACTCAATGAGATGGGGTTATTACTATCATCCCCTTTTCAGTTTAGAATGCAATTATAAAGTTTAAGTAACTTGCTCAAAGAGTCAGACCCTGGAAGCTGTGGGGCTGGGTTTCAAGCCTTGGCAGTCAGCCTACTGTGAAATCTGTTATTATGGGGCTTATATATGGGCTATAAGACTCAGAGGCACAAGGAAATCAGAAAAGGGGTGTCTGAATTGGGTCTTTTTTAAAAAACAAATTCAACTTCTTTTTAAAAATATTTGTTTATTTATTTGGCTGTGCCAGGTCTTGGTTGCGTCACATATGATCTTTAGTTTCTCTGGCACCACAACTTGGAAGCACAAGGGAGCTTTTAGTTGTGGCAAGCAAACTCTCAGTTGCAGCAAGTGGGATCTAGTTCCCTGACCAGGGGTCGAACCCAGGTCCCCTGTATTGGGAGCATGGAGTTTTAACCACTGGACAACCATGGAAGTCTCTTCTTTATTATATTTTAAAATACTGCCACAATAAGCTTCTTTTATGCTAAAAGTAGAAAAGGGACAGTAAATATGTCTTTCTTTTTCTGCATTTTTTTCTTTTCTTTCTGTCCTTCTCTTAGGAAGAGGTCAGATGGGTTCCTCTACACTCTAGGGAGGCAGAAATGGGGATCTGAGTCTGGGTATGTGTCAAGAGACAGAGGAAGGTTGGGAGGATAGGTGACAAGTCACCATGCTGGGTGCTTTCTGATTTTCCTTATCATTTTCTAAGCCACCTGGCTGCGTAACTGTTGTACTCCCTAGACGTTGATTTTAACAGTGAAGGACACAGAGATTGAGAGAGGGGGGCACCTTTACAGTGAACAGCAGAGTGACAGCTGAGCCGGGTTTGGGGGCAGCCCCATCTACATTCCTGGTCCCACCTGTGCTGTAGCCCGGCTGGGAGCCCCCGTCCCAGCTCCACTCCTCTCAGGGGCTTTAAATCCCTCAGCTCAGGCTCCTGAGAATGGCAGTGAGGTCCTCCTTCTCACCCAGACATATGCTGCCGCTTCTCACCATTTCTTTGTCTGCCCTGTGGGCGCCTCAGGGACCCTGATGATGCAGAAAGTCCCCCTCTGCTGCTTGAGCTCTGGGCCCTCTTGGGTCTTATCAGACACTTTCACTGTAATGTTTACATCTCAGCTAAAGAGGGGAAGTGGCTTGCCATTCCCTTCTCCAGTGGACCAAGTTCTGTCAGCCCTCTCCACCATGACCCGCCCGCCTTGGGTTGCCCTGCAGGCATGGCTTGGTTTCATTGAGTTAGACAGAGAACCCCATGAACAGTATGAACAGGCAAAATGATAGGATATCAAAACAGGAACTCCCCAGGTCATTAGGTGCCCAATATGCTACTGGAGATCAGTGGAGAAATAAGTCCAGAAAGAATGAAGGGATGGAGCCAAAGCGAAAACAATACCCAGTTGTGCATGTGACTGGTGATAGAAGCAAGATCCGATGCTGTAAAGAGCAATACTGCATAGGAACCTGGAATGTCAGGTCCATGAATCAAGGCAAATTGGAAGTGGTCAAACAAGAGATGACAAGGGTGAACGT
>SJYT01033522.1:134557-192750 GCA_006410635.1 Cephalophus harveyi
CCAGTACTTTGGCCACCTCATGCTAAGAGTTGACTCATTGGAAAAGACTCTGATGCTGGGAGGGATTGGGGGCAGGAGGAGAAGGGGACGACCGAGGATGAGATGGCTGGATGGCATCACTGACTCGATGGATGTGAGTCTGAGTGAACTCCGAGAGATGGTGATGGACAGGGAGGCCTGGCGTGCTGCGATTCATGGGGTCGCAAAGAGTCGGACACGACTGAGCGACTGAACTGAACTGAACTGAAAGAGGGGAAAACGAAAGCTGTCACCCTCCCAATACGCATCCTTGGCTTAGATTCGCCCAGGCAGGGACCATGGCATCTAGAAGTTGTCAGAGAGAAAGGAACAGTGGAAGGACCAGAGGATGAAGTGTAGGGCTGCCTGCGTGTGGGTGGAGGGGAGGGAAGTCCCGCAGCCACTCTGGGGAATACCTGTTTATTGCATGTGTATCCTCGATGGTGTGTGTTCAGGAGACATGATCAAACATCTCAACAGACCAGGCAGTGGGGGAACTGAATAGTGATCAAGACCTGGTACCTCTCCTCTGTGCTGGAGAGCTCAAGGTCTAGTGCAGAGTCTGCCAGGCGCACGGGCCCTCTTGGCAGGGGAAGCAGTACTGGAGGGGAGCAGAGCACTGATTTTGGAGAGGGGCCCTTAACCCAGGGGAGGTGAGGACAAAGATCTTTCCTGACCACATTCGAGAGAGCTCCTCTGAGTCTACTTCCCTATGAGGCCTCAAGACTGACCTTGAACTTGAACAAGCTTGACCTTGGACTTGAACCAGCACCACCATAGTTTTTCTAGCAGTTCATGGCTGCACCCTGGGATGAGTCTAATCTTCCTTAAAGCGCTGCCTGAAGAAAATGTAAGGATGTCCACAGAACTGGTTGTTCCAGTCAACTCCTGAATACGGGACCCCTGCCTCTTTGGGAGGCTTGGAGCCTAATTTCCAGCAAACCCAGATGGCTCAGATGGTAAAGAATCTGCCTGAAATGCTGGAAACCTACGTGGGTTCCATCTCCAGGTGGGGAATATCTCTTGGAGAAGGGAATGGCTACCCATGGAGAATTCAATGGACAAAGGAGCCTGGCGGGCTGCGTGCAGCCCATGGGTCTCAAAGAGTCGGACAGGACTGAGAGACTAACACACACACACATCCCTCCCTCTCATTTTTTTGTGACTTTTCACATCCCTGTCTCTGCAAGATCCTTCCATTCCTTCTACTCGCTCATTCTCCCTTTAGAGATCCACTCATCTCTGCACAAATCTGGATGGAGGCCTGTTCTTTTTCCTACTGTTGGTAGTTACTGAATAAAATCCGCTTTTCTGCTTCAAATAAGGTCTGGCTGTTTCTCTTTGGTGGCGGGAAGCATGATCTGGAAGGATGCGTGGAGAAGGGATGCAAAACTAGGGCATAGGGGTGAACCTTCTGTGGAAGGAGTGATTTGTGCAGCTGATACACGTGGTTCAAAGAAATGGGCCAAGTTTGAGGAAGGTGGAGAGCAAGTTGGAAAGGCGGCTGACCCACTAGCAGAGCGGAGGTGCATGTATTTTTGGGTGACACTTGGCGTGCACCTTGGTGCAACTGTGTTTCCATAAGAGATCGTCTCGGCTGGAGAAATGGAGACTGCTTTAAACCGCAGCGAATCCAGGATCAAGTCAGGATGTCCAGCGGCACTGGATAATTGATGGTCCCCCCTTTGCCTCCTAGCTTTCTCTTTTCCGGAGGTCCTTTGTGCTGTTGGATGCCTGTCTCCTCCCTGACTCTTGAGAGGTGGAATTGTAAATATTGTGGCCCCTGGATGGCGATATTTGGGGGCCAAGAAGTCTTCCTTCCTTGTGAAAGTGTTAGTTGCTCAGTCGTGTCTGACTCTTTGCGACCCCATGGACTGTAGCCAGGCTCCTCTGTCCATGGAATTCTCCAGGCAAGAACACTGGAGTGGGTAGCCATTCCCTTCTCCAGAGAATCTTCTTGACCTAGGGATCGAACCTGGGTCTCCTGCCATGCAGGCAGATTCTTTACCACGTGAGCCACTGGGGAAGGCTTCTCTCCTTGTAGCACACCCCATGCCTGTACAAGTGCTAAGTAAGTTGCTTGAGTCATGTCCCACTCTATGCAACCGTATGGACTGCAGCCCACCAGGCTCCTCTGTCCATGGGATTCTCCAGGCAAGAATACTGGAGTGGGCTGCCATGCCCTCCTCCAAAGCACACCCCATGGTATTGTTCATTTTTGTGATTCAGCTCCGCCAGAAGTTGGTATCTTCCATCTGTAACCCCTTTAGCTTTCCTGAAACAGGATTCAGGGCTTCGCGTTCATGAGTTCATCCTTTCCCTCTCGTCCTGTTCACCATGCCACCTGCCGCAGGGATGCCCTGAGGACCCCTGTCAGTGTGTTGTTTGTGGAATGCAGGGGACTGGAAGCTGCTAATTTCCCTTCTCTCCTTGGAGAGTTTCTGTACAAGGCTTCTCTTGATATGCCCAGCTCTGGGCTATGGTAGGTCTTTGGATGCCCGATGTTATGGTGTTTGACTTGATTAAGCTTTTTTAAAACTTATTTTATATTGGATTATAGCTTATTAACCTAGACAATATATTAAAAAGTAATGATATAACTTTGCCGACAAAGGTCCCTATAGTCAATGCTTTTGACGACTGGAAAAACCAATGCTACTTTTTCCAGTAGTCACGTATGGATGTGAGAGTTGGACCATAAATAAGACTGAGCGCTGAGGAACAGATGCTTTCAAATTGTGGTGCTGGAGAAGGCTCTTAGAGTCCCTTGGGCAGCAAGGAGATCCTACCAGTCAATCCTAAAAGAAATCAACCTTGAATATTCATTGGAAGGACTGATGCTGAAGCTGAAACTCCAGTCCTTTGGCCACTTGATGCGAAGAGCTGACTCATTGGAAAAGACCCTGATGCTGGGGAAGATTGAAGGCGGGAGGAGAAGGGGAGGATGAGATGGTTAGATAGCATCACCAACTCAATGAACATGAATTTGAGCAAATTCCAGGAAATAGTGAAGGACAGGGAAGCCTGGTGTGTTGCAGTCTATGGGGTTGCAATGAGCCGGACATGACTTAGTGTCTGAGCAAATAACCAATTAACAATGTTGTGGTAGTTTCAGGTGGACAGCAAAGAGACGCAGCTATACATCTACATGGATCCATTCTCACCCAAACCTCCCTCCCATCCAGGCTGACATATAACATTGAGCAGAATTCCCTATGCTATAAAGTAGGACATTGTTGGTTATTTTAAATATAGCACTGTGTACATGTGATCCCAAGCTCCCTAATTATTCTTTCCCCTCATTCTTCCCTCCTGCCAACCATAAGTTCATTCTCTAAGTCTGTGAGTCTGTTGATTAAGCTTCTGTTGAATTTCTTACTGACATTTTCAGGCACATATATTCCTACATTTAAGAAAATCAGTTTTATGAAAGTTTGAGCGCGTGGAATTGACAACTGGCCCTAGCACTTTTTTTTTTTTCCACACACACCAGAAAGCTGGGGGGACTGGAGCACATTTTTATAAAGTGATCCCTATTGGCACAGTGTGCTTCTGGTAGAGCTAGCAATTTTCATATAAATGAAGAAATAGAGCTGAACTTCAAATTTTGAAAATGGAGTTTTCAGGAGATTATGTGATCTGGGAGATCATATTGCTTCCCAAAGAAGGTAATACTTGCCTGGCATGAGAGAAAAGAGATTTCACGCGAAGTGCTGCAAAGCTCTGAAAACTCTTCAAAAATCATCTGTTGTAGCAACACCACCAACAAAAAGCCTGAGACTTGGCCACTGTGGTATTTTTTTTCAATATTGAATTGCCTTTTTTTTTTTTAAATTTTTATTTTGTCTCCAGGGAAAACCTATCTACAACTGTATAAGAAAACTCTATGAAAAAGTTGGATTTGCTTTACAAAATCACTTTCCTGAAATATATCTACCTGCTAAGGCAACGAGATGAATCTATGGAGATGAATAAAAATCAGATGCTCCAAAGTCAGAATTCGGGCAATGGTCTAAAGTACTGTCATTTGATTGTCACTTCTTCTCCAAGCTGTTCTGGGGACCCAAGGTGGATACTAGGGCGAGCTTCAAGGAGATGTCCCATTGTGAACATCAAGGAAGCAGCTGGTTGTGTTTGGAGATCAGTTGCTAAAAATACCTCCATATGCTGAGGCCAATCACCCATGGTGGGAACTTGTCAGATTTCTCTTCAATAACTCTCCAGCTTGAAGTGTGCATGTGACAACTCCAGACGCTCTACTAATGGTCCGAGATAGAACTGGGAGGAAACCGGGATCTTCATCTCTGGCGCCCCCACACTGATGGAATGCAGTTCTGAAGACGGTATTGGTCTCAGTTGAATATTGCTTTCGTGGTGGCTCAAATGGTAAAGAATCTGCCTGCACTGCGGGAAACCTGGGTTTGATCCCTGGGTTGGGAAGATCTCCTGGAGAAGGGAATGGCTATTCACTCCAGTATTCTTGCCTGGAGAATTCCATGGACAGAGGAACCTGGCGGGCTACAGTCCTGTGGGGTCACAACTAACACTTCCACTTTTCACTTGCACTTATGTTGCCCATTGAATGAAGTCGCTCAGTCGTGTTCGACTCTTTGCTGACCCCATAGACTGTAGCCTACCAGGCTCCTCATTGCTCCTCCCTAAAGTTTCCAATTCGATTTACGGCTCATGTGAACCTCATAAAACTAAAGCTGAACAACAGTGAGAATTACAGAATCTAAGTCCAATGCCATTTTGGCATCACTGACTTGATGTACATGAGTTTGAGTGAACTCCTGGAGTTGGTGATGGACAGGGAGGCCTGGCGTGCTGCGGTCCCTGGGGTTGCAAAGAGTCAGACACAACTGAGCGACTGAGCTGAACTGAAACAACAGTGAGAATTACAGAATCTAATTCCAACGCTATGACTTAGATTTAAGACCGTTGTGGGATTTTTTAACTTCATTTTCAGCTAGGATTCCACTGGCTGGTGGACTTGCCACGTGGGTTCTGTGTTTAGCACCTCACACACCATCCCCTTTCAACCTAAAGGATTCAGTGTCTTTGTTACATCCATTTTATAGATGAGAAAACTGAGGCACTTAGAGATGAAAGATGTCTGCATTTCCACCAGGAGTCAGGGATCCAGCTGTGATGGGAACACATCTCTGTCTGATGTCACAGCTGCAACTTTTTTTTTCTTTTTGGTGTTTTTTTTTTGTTGTTGTTGTTCTGTTAAATAAGATTAATAACTTTATTGTTTGTGTGAAAGTGTTGCACCCATATTATAAAAATTCAAGCCATTGGAGAAATATACAGAAGAAAAATAACTTACCCTTGTTTCACCCTCTCTAGAAAAACATAATTTAGTGACTATCATTCTAGGCATCTCTCCACGTATATACACAGACATCAGGATAGGGAGGTCAGTGCAAAGATAGATGGAAATTATTCTGCTAAGTGCGAGCCTGCTCTTCATCTTATTCATAACAAAAATAATTACTTTAACTTTTACCTGAAGAAAATTAAATGGAAATGGAATTTGAAGAAATTGTTAAAGCTTAGACAGCAAATCCCTTCCCAGAAATAATTCTCATCCCAAAGTCATTCCTCTAAAGTGAAGAGGAAAATTATGGACTCATTTCGTGGCTAGAATCTTTGTTTTTCAGCAACTTGTTTCACTTTATCAAGGTTGGAGAAGGAAATGGCAACCCACTCCAGTATTCTTGCATGGAGAATTCCATAGACAGAAGAGCTTGGTGGGCTATAGTCCATGGGGTTGCAAAGAGTTGGACACGACTGAGTGACTGTCACTCACTCACTCCTGTAAAAGGTGAGGAAATAGTATGCTCACATTCCTCTTGTCTGTTGTTCCCAACCTCATGGTTTTGATTATGTAAAATATGTGCTTACATTTTCAAGGTCATAGTGTTGGAATTAAATTCTGTAATTCTCGCTGTCATTTAGCTTTAGTTTTAGATTTAAACAACTCTATGCTTAATCCCAGGTGTGTCCTTTCTTGAGCTCTGTTGATTCATTTCTTATTTGAATACATTTCATTGTGAAGCTTTTTTTTTTTTTTTTCAAGAGAAACTCAGAGGTGGTGTATTCTCTGAACTCTTGCAGGCTTGATTTCTACGACTTTCTTTTAAAATAGGATTTTATTGAGATGTAATTTTAGTACATAGAATGCACAAGTCCTAAGGGTACAGCTTTTTTGAGGGGACTTTTGTCAGTTGCTTCATGGGGTGTGTCAGCTACAGATTGGCACTTGCCAAGGGCAGTTGCTATCTGCCTCTGCCTGAATCCTGTGCTGCGGCCCCTGTTACCTTCAACACCCCCGAGGGAGTTCAGGGTGGAGAGTGAGGCACTCTACCCCAGAGAAACTGGTGAAATAGGATCTTTAGATAGATGTTTTCAAGCACTGATTTTGTGATCCCAATCTTTGCATCTCTTCATCTCTAGAAAAGCACCAAGTTTCTTTTTGATGGCATCAGCTCCTTGCGACTAGCAGAAAGCCTCTTGTAAAGCAAGCCCATGATTGCCTTGAACTCCCCCTTCACCAAAGTCTTACATATTCATCTTCCCCCCACCACCTCTTTGGAGCAGTTTCTCTGAGTTATCTGAGATACTGTTTCCTGGGCTGCAGCCCTCATTTTGCCCCAAATAAGACTTAACTCACAGCTCTCACGTTATGCATCTTTTTAATCGACAGGTGTAACTGACAAAAAATAAACTGCCCATATTTCAAGCATACAGTGGGGCGGAGTCTGGTGTGATGAAGTAACCAGTGAAGCTAAAGCAAACCAAAGACTAAGAGACAGTATCTGTAGCCATATACCCGACAAGGGGTTGATACCTAAAATGTGTAAGGATCTCATACAACTCAATAGCCGAAAAATCAAAATATTCCAATTAAAAACTGGGCAAAGGACCTGAATGGACATTTTCCTAATGAAGACCTACAGAAGGCCAACAGGTATCTGAAAAGATTCTCAATATCACTCATCATCAGGGAAGTGCAAATCAAATGAGCTATCACTTCACACCTGTTAGATTGGCTTTTACTCAAAAGATGGTTGTTGGTTAGTCCTTAAGTCATGTCCAGCACTTTTTGCCACCCCATGGACTGTAGCCTGCCAGGCTCCTCTGAGCGTGGACACATGCATCAGAGAGTAAGTACTCTATTTTGTCTGAATTTTTTTACTCAGCATAATTATTTTGAGATTCAGCCCTGCTGTTGACTATAACAATAGTTCATTCTTTTCGCTGCTGAATGGTCTTTCATTACATGGATGTACCATGATTAGTTTATCCATTTACCTATTGGGCTTCCCAGGTGGCACAATGGTAAAGAATCTGCCTGCCAATGCAGGAGACACAGGAGATGAGAGTTCGATCCCTGGGTCAGGAAGATCCCCTGGAGGAGGGCGTGGCCACCCACTCCAGTATTCTTGCCTGGAGAATCCCCATGGACAGAGGAGCCTGGTGGGCTATAGTCCATGGAGTTGCACAGAGTCGGACATGACTGAGCACACATGCACTGTATAGCCAGTTGATGGACGTCTAGATTTTGGCTGTTACAGATAAAGCTGCTGCTTACATTTGTGTACATTCTTTGGATGGTTGTATATTTTCATATACATTCTTTGGATGGTTGTATATTTCATATACTCTCTTGAGTAATCTGGGTGTAGAACGGGCTGAATCATCTGTTAGATGCATATCTGACTTTTAAGACACCAAGAAACTGTTTTTCAGAGTTGTAGCATTTTAAACTCGCCAACAGTGTACGAGAATTCCAGTCCCTCTGCATTCTTGTCAGCTCTTAGTATGGTCAATCTTTTAAATTTTAGCCATTCTAATAACAATATCTTGTGGTTTTAATGTGCATTTTCCTAATGACTAGTGATATGGAGCATCTTTTCATGTGCTTGTTGGCATCCATGTATATTCTTTTTTTCCATGCCAGATATAATAGCTTACTTCTGCTAACCCCAACCTCCCACTCCATCCCTCACCAAACCTCATCCCCTTTGGCAAACACAAGCCTGGTCTCTACATCCTCAAGCCTGTTTCTGTTCGTGGATAGGTTCATTTGTGCCGTACTTGAGATTCCACATATAAGTGATGCCCTCTGGTATTTTTCTTTCTCTTTCTGACTCACTTCACTTAGTATGATCATCTCTGGTTGTGTCCATGTTGCTGCAAATGGCATTATTTCATTCATTTTTTATGGCTGAGTGGAATTCCATTATAAGTATGTACCACATCTTCTTTATTCATTCATCTGTCAATGGACATTTAGATTGTTTCCTTGTCTTGGCTATTGTAAATAGCGCTGCTCTGAACATTGCAGTGAATGTATGTGTTTGAATTAGAGTTTTGTCTGGATATACGCACAGGCATGAGATGGCTGGATCATACAATGGACATGAGTTTGAACAAACTCCAGGAGATGGTGAAGGACAGGGAAGCCTGGCGTGCTGCAGTCCATGACGTCACAAAGAGGTGGACACAACTGAGCAACTGAACAACAACAGTGGTAATTCTATTTTTATTTTTCTGAGGAATTTCCATGCTGTTTTCACTGAGGCTGTACCAACTTGCATTCCCACCAACAATGTAGGAGGGCTCCCTTTTCTCCACATCTTTTCCAGCTTTTGTTGTTTTGGTAGAGTTTTTACTGATGGCCGTCCTGACTGGTGTGAGTTGGTACCCCAGTTTTGATTGACATTTCTCTAATTATTAACGATGTTGGGCATCTTTTCATGTGCCTGGTGGCCATTTGTATTTCTTCTTTGGAGAAATGTCTATTTAGGTCTTCTGCCCATTTTTTGATTGGGTTGTTCATTTTTTGTCCTTGAGTTGTATGAGCTGTTTATATATTTTGGAAATTAAGCCCTCCTTGGTCTTGTCGTTAGCAAATATTCTCTCCCATTCTGTAGGTTGTCTTTTCGTTCTGCTTCTAGTTCCTTTTGCTGCACAGGAGCTTGTTTTGTACGTTTGATTAGGTCCCGTTTGTTTTTTCTTTTTGTTTTATGCTTTGGGAGACTGACCTAAGAAAACAATTTATGTCAGAGAATGTCTTGCCTGTGGTCTCTTCTAGGAGTTTTATGGCGTCGTTTCTTAGCTTTACGTCTTTAAGGCACTCTAAGTTTGTGTTTGTGTATGGTGAGGGGGTGTGTGCAACTATATATGTTCTTTATTAAAATGTCAGTTCAAATGTTTGGCTTATTTTTCAAAGTGGATTGTTTATTTTTCTTAGTTTTGAGCTTTGAGCGCTCTTTGTATAACCTGGACAGAAGTCCATGATCAAATATATTTTCTACTGTGACTGATCTTTTCCTGTTATTAACAGGGTCTCTTTTTCTAACTTTTAAAAAAAATGGAAATGTAGTTTGATTTATAATGTATTAATTTCTGCTGTACAGCAAAGTGATTCAGACACCCACACAGACACACACACACACATATTCTTTTCTGTATTCTTTTCCATTCTGGTTTATCACAGGATATTGAATATAGTTCCTGCGCTCTAGAGTAAGACCCTGTTGCTTATCCATTCTATTTATAATAGTTTGCGTCTGTTGATCCCAAACTCCCAATCCTTCCCTCCCCCACCCCCTTGGCAACCACAAATCTGTTCTCTATGTCTGTGAATCTGTTTCTTCAATAATGTCTTTTGAAGAGTCAAGATTAAAAAATTTGACAAAGTACATACTAGTCATCAAATTGTTTTTCTTTTATGGATCATGCTTTTGGTGTTATATCTAAGAAATGCTTGCCCAACCCAAAGTTACAAAGATTTTATTTTATTTTTTAAGGGTAAAGCTAGATTCCACTAACTTTCTTCTAAAATTTTTATAGTTTTAGATTTTACATTTAGTCTGTAATCCATTTTGAGTGAATTTTTGTATACAGTGTGACATGTTCATCCAAGTTCTTTTGAGGGTGAATAGCTGCCCAGTTTTCCCATAAATGTTAATTAGGCCAAGTTGACAGTATTATTTGAGTCTTCTATATGCTTATTAATTTCCTTCTACCTGTTGTATTAATTTTTGAGAGAATCTCACTGTAGTTTAAATTTTCTATTTTTACTCGCAGTTCTATCAGTTTTGCTTCACATATTTTGAGCTCTGGCTTTTTTTTTTTTAAGCCCACCTTTCTGACCATCCTGGGGGTCAAACTAAACCAGCATGGGGCCTTTCCTATGACCTGATGATAACCCTGGATTTTGTCCTTCTTAGAGACAATTTATTTATTTTTGGATAAGTGTTTCACATCTATAACCTTTATTTTCAAGGAAATTGGCTTCCTGCTTGATGTCTGAGGAGGCATGCACTGAAGCTCAGCCTCCCCCCAAATAATGGTAATAATGATAATAGCTGCTCCTGGCTCTCAGGTGCATTGCCTACATTATCTCTAATCCTCCCAGCAGCCTTGCCTGGTAAATATTATCTCTATTTTGCAGATACATTTTATTTATACCCTGCCACGTTTTAGGAAGGCTTATAGAAGGCTTTACAGGGAGTTATAAAATACAGTATCATCACAAAAGGTGAAGGTAGAAAAAACAGTTTCTTAAAAGCAACGCAGTAGTGGCATCTCCTTGCCTTTAAGAATCTTGCCTGCAACCACTGAAGTGTTAAGTAGAATGGCGATTTGAACCTCTTTCAGCTGCTAAGACTCTGATGTTTATACTCAGCCAGACCAAGAAACAAGAAGAGACAGACAGGTGCTGGGGGTCAGTCCTCAGTGGGGACAGTCTTGCCATTGTTCAGTCGCTCAGTCGCTTCCGACTCTTTGTGACCCCACAGACTGCGTGCGCCAGGCTTCTCTGTCCTTTACCGTCTCCTGGAGTTTGCTCAAATTCATGTCCATTGAGTTAGTGATGCCAGCCAACCATCTCATACTCTGTTGCCCCCTTCCCTTCTTGCCCTCATCAGTCTTTCCCAGCATCAGGGTCTTTTCCAATGAATTAGTTCTTCACATCAGGTGGCCAAAGTATTGGAGCTTCAGCCTCAGTCCTTCCAATGAATATTCAGGGTTGATTTCCCTTAAGAATGACTGGTTTGATCTCCTTGCAGTCCAAGGGACCCACAAAAGTTTTCTCCAGCAGCACAATTTGAAAGCATCAATTCGTTGGTGCTCAGCCGTCTTTATGGTCCAACTCTCACGTGACAACTGGAAAAACCATAGCTTTGACTCTATGGACCTTTTTTGGCAAAGTGATGTCTTTGCTTTTTTGTACGCTGTCTAGACTCGTCATAGCTTTCCTTCCATGAAACAAGTGTCTTTTAATTTCAAGGGGAGGCTGACATAGGGCTGATTTGGGGGTAAGAAGAGAGGGTTATGGGAAATAACATACAATTGGAGACTTTTTGGTTGATACCTGCTATTATTGCTTGGCCTTCACTCTTTCTTTGATAACAGAGCTGCTTTTGGGAAAACCCATTCATTCCATGTTGACTGGATGTGGTTGTTCCCCAGGCTGAGGTGTGGGCATGAGACCTGGACCTGGTCAGTCAGAATACTCTGCTCCTGTAGGGGCAGGCACATGGTCAGAGAGAAACCAGAATCTGTCCTGGGCTCTTCATCCAGCGCCAACAGGGAGGATGCTCTCTTCCCAGCATGGTTCTGACCCAGGTGGGCCCTCTGGTCCTTGTCCCCCATGTCCTCCACCTGCCTTTTCTCTGTGGAAAAACTTTAGCCCAAGAATAAGTTTAATCAAAGAAGTGAGAGCATGCAGAAACAACAGAAAACAATACAAGACCAAATTGCATTAGTTTAGTCAATAAGTATAATCAAGGACCTTTAGCTCCTCTTCAAGGGCTATAGATAATATTCTGAGCCATATCCCTTGAGCTGTCTTATAGATACTGAAACCTCACCAAGTGGAAGAAGCTAACTACCTGATGAGCAGACTGTAGTCATGACATAAGGCGCTACGATTCTGAGAACTGGCCTCAAGAAATGTAAACAAACTGACCCTTAACTGTACTTAAAACAATCAAGATGATGCTGGTCAGACCACCCATGACCAATTTCAAGATGACGGTCAGAGCTGACTGTGCTGTTTCTACAGGTAGCCCCTCCCTCTACCAATAAAAACTGACTTCCCCCCGGGAATTCAGCCTTTGAACTGTCATCCACCCTCCCCCAAAGTTGCCAGCATCCCAAATAAAGCAAACTTTATTTTCCACCCACCTGGCTTCCTTATTGGCCTCTAAATGGTGAGCAGTTGAACCCCATTTTCGGTTACAGTTCCACCCACAACCATGTGAGTCCGGGGCTTCTGACAACCATCCTGCATTCACATGGAGAAAGGCTGTCTAAGAGGTGGGGAAAGCCTGAGCAGTGGTGGCATACGTTGAAACCATAGATCCAGCCTTGCCTGAAGCCTGCTCTTTTACAGCAATTAATGTGTTTCCCACATTCATGGGTGGCTAAGTTAATTGGGTTTCTGTTACGTGTATCTAAAAGGAATTTGCTACAGATCTGAAAAATAATAGAAATTAACTAGGGAGATACTGGGAGGGAGAGTGCTGCAGGCAGAGGGAACAGCATGAGTGAGGGGCGGAGGTGAGAGAAAGCTGGATGCGCTGAGCTGAAGGAGGTCAGTCCAGACACATGAAGTGGATGAGGTGGATGCAACTGCACCGTTGGGCTGGTGTACTGCATGTCATTGCCTGGATGAGCAATGAAGGGAGTTGGTGGAGGTTCTGGGTTGAATAGTACTCCCCTCAATTCATAACCGTATAGAACCTCAGAGTGAGACGTTATTGCAAATAGAGACTTTGCAGATTACTTTGTTAAATGGAGTAGCTGCTGCTGCTCGGTGGCTAAGTCATATCCAACTCTTTGTGACTCCATGGACTGTAGCCCACCAGGCTCCCCTGTCCATGGGATTCTCCAGGCAAGAATACTGGAGTAGGTCACCATTCCCTTCTCCAGGGGATCTTCCTGACCCAGGGATCGAACCTGGGTCTGTTGCATTGCAGGTAGATTCTTTACTGTCTGAGCCACCAGGGAAGCTCAAGGTATGAATACCATGGATAAACACCCCAGCTTCCTTGTCCTCCGATGGGATGACTCTAAGGCCTCATCGTTCTCTGTGGCCCAGAGGGTAACCTGCTCATTTTTAAAAATATTTATTTGCTTGACTGCGCCAGGTGTTAGCTGTGGCATAGGAGATCTTTAATCTTCACTGCAGCAAGGGAACTCTTAGTTTCAGCATGTGGGCTCTAGTTCCTTGACCAGGGATTGAACCTGGGCCCCCTGCTTTGGGAGCGTGGAGCCTTAGTCACTGGACCATCAGGGACCAGTGCTGTAACCTGCTCATTGACATGTCCTCTGCTGGCTCTTTCCCCTTCTCCCTCTCTCTCTTCTCTTCTCTTCCTGGGATCACTTCCCAGATCAACTACTTATGCCCAGATCCTTGTCTTGGGGTCTGCTTCGTGGGAATTCAAACTAAGACAGATGCCCCTTAAGCCAGTGGTGGCCTAGTGGACAAGGGCTGGAAATGAAGATGGTGAGGTTGGCAGGAGACACATTACGAATGTCTTCATGGACAGGTGGATGCGTTTGGGCTTAATCTTAAGTGTTTTGGGGGAGATGGAAGCAGGGAGTGATGTCTGATATTCATTTTTCAAGGATCCTATTGGCAGCGATTCACAGGGCAGTAAAACAGTTGCAAGGAGACAGATTGCAGTGGTCCTTCTCCTTGTTATAATTCAGGATCTGAGGCTGAACCCTCCCCTGGGGATAGAGTGAGATGCACAGTAGGATGGGCAAGATACAATTTTCTCCCCACGAATCTTGGGGACCACTTGTTATGCTGTAACTGTCTTAGTTAACACTCAATTGCCGAGTAATTCTCATTACCTCTTCTCACCGACAGACAATGAACAGCTGTCAAGCTTGTCTTACAAAGCAAGACAATTTTTTCCCCATTAATGAAGCTCTGGATTGGAGTGAGGGGAGGAGCGCGCGCTGCCGTAATGGAGTATTCTGGCTGTGTCTCTGCCAGCCCTGCTTGCCAGTGAGCAATCATTTCCCCACGGTCCTGGGAGGAAATGGGGAGGGGGGCGAGGCCGAGGTGACTTTTTGGACCTGTTTTCCACTCTGCTTCCTATTCGTCGTTCTGAAAGAAGCCTAACTGCAGCCCCGTTGGAACTTGTGTATAATCTGCATTTGTAATTTTATGGGCTGAGATTGCGTGTTATGTGCAACCAAGTGGGAAAAGGTTTGATCCCGAGTTTAAATACTGGAAGAGGGAGGGAAGATCTTTAAGCTGTAGACAGAATGCTAGGCACATGCAAGGCACTCAGTAAATCCATCCATTCCTCTCCAGTCTCTGTTTGTTCCCGTCTTCTCCCTCCCTCCCTTTCCTCTCAACCTTATTTTTGATGCCTGAATCATGTTTACAATATGCGCATTAGATGGTGTCCAGACTTGGTCTGAATACTGCCAGTGACAAGGAAGTCCTGACTTCTCATTCTGTTGCAGTTCAGCTCTGACAAGGAGAAAATTCAATTTTTAAATTGCTGATGTGAAAATTATTCCTCTGTACCTCCCACCTCCTGGGTCTCACTGAGCTCCCCCGGTGCTCAGTCACTTCAGTCGTGTCTGACTCTCTGTGACCCCATGGACCATGGCCCGCCAGTCTCCTCCGTCCATAGGATTCTCCAGGCAAGAACACTGGTGGCGGGGGCGGGGGTGGGGGGATGATTGCCATTTCCTTCTCCAGTGATAAAGTATGAAGTGGGTGAAGTGAAGTTGCTCAGTCGTGTTCGACTCTTTGCATCCTCATGGACTGTCGCCTACCAGGCTCCTCCGTCCATGGGATTTTCCAGGCAAGAGTACTGGAGTGGGTTGCCATTTCCTTCTCCAGAGCTCCCCCAGTAGCCTCACAAAATAACTCTTATCTTTCTTCCACATGAGTGCTTTTCGGACACCTGAAGATAGTGCTTATACCCCTGATTTTTTTTTTTAACCTAAAAGAATAAAGACAGGGCTTTCTTGGTGGTCTAGTGGTTAAGAATCCTCTTTGCAATGCAATGATTTGATCCCTGGTGCAGGAAGATTCCACATGATGCTGAGTAACTAAGAGCTTTAGATCCTGTTCTCCCAAGAGAAGCCACTGCAATGAGGGACCCAGGCACCCCAATGAAGAGTAGCCCTGCCTCATCGCGACTGGAGAAAGCTCACATGCAGCAATGAAGACCCAGCACAGCCAAAAAATAAAATAAGTAAACCTTAAAAAAAAATCTTAGAAAAAAGTTCATCAGTCTTCCTATAAACAAGTTCCAGTAGTCTTTATCTCTTTGAAACGGTGGCCTTGACTCCAGGTATGAAAACCAGACATGGACTGTCACCTCCCTTTCCCTGAGCAATAGACCTCTATTGATGCAACCCAAGATAACATTAAGTCTTAAATTTTTTTTTTTCATTTTTAGTATTTTGGTGGCAGCTACTTTATATGGCTAGCTCATGTTTATCTTAGCACTGACTAACTCTTTAAAAAAATATTTATTTACTTATTTTTGGCTGTGTTGGGCCTTTGTTGCTGCTAGAGAAACTCTAGCTGCGGTGAGCAGGGACACCTCAGTTGAGGTGCACAGCCTTCGCATTACAGTGGCCTCTCTTGTTTCAGAGCACAGGCTCCAGAGCACACAAACTTCAGTAGTTGTGGCTCATGGGCTTAGTTGCTCCCTGGCATGTGGGATCTTCATGGACTAGGGATGGAACCAGCGTCCCCTGCACTGGTAGGCAGATTATTAACTACTGGACCACCAGGGAAGTCCTGACAAAGACTCTTAAATCAAGAGCTGAAAAGACGAATACGGTCAGAGGCTGAATGGGTAAGGCAAATGAGTGAAACTTTCTGGGTGAGGCTTGAAGTGAACGGAAGAGTTCATGCCACTTTCGGAGCAGACAGCAGCTTTCCCTTTCAGCTGATTTCTGTCCTGCAGTCCCTGCAGGGTGTATGTTCTGCATTAAAAATGAGAAGATTCCACATAAAAATCCAGACTTGAAACTTAAGAAAACCAGACCCAAAGATCTGGCAATCTTGGCTGCACAGTCCAGTGTGGCTGGAGCTGAGCTGTAGCTGCTGGAGGCCTTTGGGCAGTCTTGCAGAAGCAGCAAGAGGGCGCTGGTCCACTTTCTATGTGACCATGTTAACAATCTGTTGAAGGGGTGGGCCAAATGGTCCCCAGGAGGGCTCAGATGCTCTGCCCCCTGACATCACTGATGGAAGCAAGATAACAAGGGGAGAGGCCCTGTCCAGGGTATTTTGGAGTCATAGCATCTTGTACTTTACTATGAGAAATACTGCAAGCTTGGTACTTTATTATCTCTGGTGAAAAGTGGAAGAGGAAACATGATAAAGGCACATATGAGTATAGCCCATAGAGCTGGGGACTTCCTTGGTGGTCCAGTGGTTAAGAATCTGACTGCCAATGCAGATGATGCATGTTCAATCCCTTGTTGGGGAACTAAGATCCCACAGGCAAAAGAAAAAAAAAAATCCATAGAGTTAGGGAGACATAAGTATCTGGATGGAACAGGAAAGAGGAGGAATTAGGGGTGGAGTGGGGGAACTGTTTAGATGTAGGGGTCCGGGAAGGCTGCTCTGACAACATGACTTTCAACTGGAGACCTGAATGAAGGGAGGGTAGCAGGGATGAGAATGTTTAGGGCAGCAGGTGCAAAGGTCCTGAGGTCAGAATGCTCTTCGTGTGTTTGAGGAGCAGTGAGGAGTCTGGGAGTTGGTGATGGACAGGGAAGCCTGGCGTGCTGCAGTCCATGGGGTCACAAAGAGTCAGACACACAAATAAGTGACCGAACTGAACTGAACTGAGGGGCCTGGGACTGTGGAGCAGAGTGAGAGGTGGGGCAGTACCAGAGGATGAGGCGGAGGTGGTGGTGGGACTGAATGGTATGGGCAGGATAGGCTGAGGGGAGGTGTTGAGAGTTTTAAGTGCAATGCCAACATCCAATACATATTTATTGAGCTCCTTCTATAAGCCAATCACTGTGCAAGATGTTAGAGACAGTGAATGAAATGGATAGAATCTGCCCTCATGGGGCTTAAATTCTGGTGTGTGTGCATGTGTGTAACATATGATAAACAAGTCATATGTGTAGTGTGTGTGTGTAACATATGATAAACACATCATATGTGCAGTGTGCAGATACAGAAAAATAAAGCCAAGAGGCTGGCATGATCTAAGACCAACATCACAGCCCCTCTGAGCCCCAGTTTACTCATTTTTAAACTCTTTAATTTCCTCTTGCTGTTGTTAAAAGGATTAAATAAGGAGGTATTACAGACTGCACTGTGTCCCCCCCGCCCCAAATTCATACATTGAACTTCTAGCCCCCAGGACCCAGCATGTGACCTTATTTGGAGATGGGCTCTTTACAGATGTGGTCAAGTTACAGCAAAGTCATTAGGGTTGGCCCTGGGCTTCCCAGGTGGCGCTAGAGGTAAAAGAACCCACCTGCCAATGCAGGAGATGAAAGAGACGCGGGTTCAACCTCCGGGCTGGGACGATCCCCTGGAGAAGGGCATGGCAACCCATTCCAGTATTCTTGCTTGGAGAATCCTTTGGACAGAGGATCCTGGCGGGCTACAGTCTATAGGGTCGCAAAGAGTCAGACATGACTGAAGCGACTTAGCATGCACGCATGCCTGCATGCATGCACTAAGCCAATATGACTATGTCCTCTTAAGAAGAAGAGGAAACCAGGACATGGACACAACAGAGGGAAGGCAGTCTGAAGACACATGGAAAGACGGCTGTCTGCAAGCCATGGAGAGAGGCCTCGGAAGGAACCAACCCTAGATCTTGGACTTCAGCCTCCACAACTGTGGGACAGCGTTTCTGTTGTTTAAAGCTCCCAGTCTCAACAGCAGTCCAGCAAAGCAATGTAGTAAAGTGTTTATTCCAGGGCCTGGCACCAGTAAGCATATGCTGGACAAACAGAGGTGGATGTTAAAACAAATGTGTACTGTTGCATGGTCCTTGGATGACTTATTTCATGGTACTGCCTCCCTCAACCCCACCCATATCAAGGACAGGCAGGTGTGTGTGCTAAGTCACTTGAGTCATGTCCCACTGTTTGCGACCCTTTCGACTGTAGCCCGCCAGACTCCTCTGTCCATGGAATCCCTCCAGGCAAGTGGGTTGCCTTGCTCCTCCAGGGAATATTCCCAACCCAGGGATCGAACCCGTGTCTTACCTCTTTACCACTAGCGCCACCTGGGAAGTGTTATTAAGAACACCGCTGGTCAAATCCTGTGATCCCTTTCCGTCGCCCTGCCAACTTTTCTCAGATGTGTTGCCCCAAGCAAGAAGTACCCTCACTCCTGCCTTGATGGAGCGATCATGGCTCATGCAGAGCAAAGCTTTCCACTGGCAACAGCTTTCTGGGGGAAACAAAACAAACCAAAGCAAAAGAAAACATCATCACGTCCCCACCTGACATTTCTCCACCTTGGATTTTCTTTGAGGTTGCCAGGTAGCTACGAGCTGCATCTTCCACAGCCTCAGATGACGGATCGCCACCTTTTAACAGAGTAACTGAACTGCAATGTCAGCTGTTTCAAGGGAAATGAGGCTTGTAATCCACCCTCTTCCTCCCTTCAGAGACTGTTCCCCAAAGGGCGGCTGGTTAGACACGGAATGGTCACCGCGATCATTAGCATCCATCCCTGGTAAACCTCAGCCTGACCACCTCTCCCCTCACCTCCTTCCCACGGCATTCTAGACCTGTTATCTCTGTCTAGTCATTGGATCAGATGGATCTGGAGAGTTTTCCAACAGCCGGTGGCCATTGCCAGCATACAGCAAGAAGTTCTTGCTTCCTGGATCGGAATACTGCAACTGCTGCTCCAAGCACCTACACCTCAGCGATCGGCTAATGGTAAAGACAGCAGCTCCAGGTCCTCACGGCCTCAGCGGGAGATGAAGCGGCAACGCCCCGGTCCTGGTGTCTCGTGAATCCGAGTCTCCAGGCTGGCCGCTGGCTTGCAGCTTGCCTTCTCAATCTGTTCTGCACATGACCTATAGCCAGAGGGGTTTCTCTGCAAACACAGAGCCCTTAAATACCTTCCCTGGATGCTCAGTACCTGCAGAGTTCAAGCACTTTGGCACGGCATTCAAGGCCCCCCGTAGGCTGGATGTTCCTGTCCGCTCTCCAGCTCACTCCTTTCCCCCCTCGTGGGCACCTCCCTGTGTTCATCTACTGTGTCTTACCTGTGTCCTTGTTTTTCTGGCCACATGGCATAACGGGAATCTTAGTTGCCTCACCAGGGATCGAGCCTGTGCTTGCTGCCATGGTAGGGCGGAGTCTTAATCACAGACTGCCGGAGAATTCCCGCATCTGTCATTTGCAGATGTGTTCCTGCTGCTGTGCGCCACACCCGTTTAATCCACCAGCCTAGTCTCTATTTGTTCTTAAACATTTGGCTCGGTCCTTTTGTGTGGACTCCTGAAGCTCTGGGTAAAGAATCTGCCTGTCAATGAAGGAGATACAGGAGATGCGAGTGCCAGCCCTGGGTCGGGAAGATCCCCTGGAGAAGGCAATGGCAACCCTTCTCCAGTATTCTTGCCTGGGAAAGCCCACGGACAGAGGAGCCTGGCGGGCTACAGTCCATGGGGCCACAGAGAGTCAGGCACGACTTAGCAACGAAACAACAATAATAGCCCAGAGCTTCCCTCTCCCGGGAGTAAATCCCTCCCTCCCGTATAATGCATGCTCCCCCATAGGCGCTTCATTTATTTTCTCTTTCCATGTTGAGACACTTGACTGTTTCTGCTATCTGCCTCTCTCTCCAGTATTCTTCATTCAACAAATACTTGTGGGACTCCAACCACATCAGGGGAACGGTGCTAGGAAATGGAGATGCAGCTGAGAGCAGACATATATGGGAGCTCCGTCTTCTTGGAAACTAGAGTCTGTCTGGGGGAGACAGACATTATACAAATGCCTGACAAATAATTTAAAATATGAGCATGAAAGTTTCAATGAAGGAAAAGTTGGTCATGGGCTCCTCCAAAGTTTTTAAAATGATTGTAACCTGGGTCCTCAGCAGGGGGCAGATTTTGTCCATGGGGGATGTTTCACCATGTATGGAGACATCTTCAGCCATCATAACCGGGGGTTGGGTACTCCTGGCATTTAGTGGGTGGGAGCCAGGGATGCTAATACCTTACAGGGCTTTGGAAGGTCTCCACAATAAAGAATTATCCGTCCTCTATTGTCAATAGTGCTGAGGCTGTGGAACCCTGTCGTCACCCCCTCACCCAGTAGTTTTTGTCCATAACAGAAACACACGGAAAAAGGCTTGTTGAATAAATGGGTGGAGAGAGGAAGTCATTCCATCATGACAGCAAGTGATGCTTATACTTCATACATGGGCACCTGTGAACAGCTTCTCCAGATCCTTAAAGGGTAGGACAGGGCTGGCTTCCTGGAGGTGGCGCTGGTGTGGGATTCCGGGCTCAGAAGGGTCAGTTAAGCGCTATGCTAGCTCCATCTTGAAATTCTGAATAATTTTTGTGGGGCCTCCCTGGTGGTCCAGTGGCTAAGACTCTGAGCTCTCAATGCACGGGACCCATGTTTGATCCCTGCTCAGGGAACTAGATCCTGCATGTCACAACTAAGAATTCACATGCTCTCTCTCTCTTAACTTGCTAAGTTGTGTCCGACTTTTGTGACCCCATGGACTGTAGCCTGCCAGGCTCCTCCGTCCAGGGAATTCTCCAGGCAAGAATATTGAAGTGGGTTGCCAATTCCTTCTCCAGGGGATCTTCCAGGCCCACTGCACTATAGGCAGATTCTTTACCAATGGAGCTTCAAGGGATTTCACATGCTACAACTAAAAAAAAAAAAGATTCCATATGCCAAACTAAGACATGGCAAAGCCAATTAAACAAATTTTTTTTTTTTAAATAAATAGTTTTTGAAGAAAGGCCCTGCATTTTCGCCTTACACTTGTTCCTACAATTATGTGGCTGGTTCTGGGGTGTGTGTGAAGGAGGCTGTGAGCAATGAAGCCTCTGAGAATGGGTTGGAAGCATTTGGGGAGAGTAGGGGAGGCGTGTAGCCCTCTCTCTGATGTCTCAGGTCTGGGACCAGTGCTTGAATTTCTGCCACAGGAGGAGGGACCTTCACCTGATCCTTCTCTCTCTCTGGCTTCCCCATCCCCAAAACAGAGTGAATGGTGCAACACAAACTTACAACCCCATCACCCAGCTCTAGCAATGATCAGCATGTTTCCCATCTTACTTCATTTCCACCCCTTCCAAAGTTTCCCCCTCCCTATTATTTTGAAGTTAATCCCAGAATCATATCATTTCATGTATAAAGACTCCAGTGTTGGTCTCTAAAAGGTAAAAATGATGAAGAATACATAACCACTCTACCATGATCACATCTAAGCCATTGATAATTCCTTAATACCCTCCCGTATCCTGTCTGTGTCTGGGAACTACTTGCTTCCTCTTCCTCCATCATCCTCCTATGTGCATCCATGAGCCCTGACATCCTGTCATCTCCAGGCCCATCCAGAACCCATCCATTCTGTCCCTCCTCCCCCACCCCCATCCTTGCCCGTTCCAGGACTGTCTCGGATCCCAACGAGTACACGTTTCACAGTCTGGTCTCTGTCCACTCCTGGACCTCACCCACTCCTGGCCTCTCTCTACCTGATTCCTCACCAGCCATGGAGCCTCCTTGCTGGTCCCCAAACATGCCCCTGTTCCCTGGTGCTGGAATTGGTTTCATCCAGGTATCTCCAGGGACCCAGCCTCGATTTATCCAGGTCTGTGGTTCTCAGGGAGACCCTACCATCTGGCTTATCTGAACCATCTCTCCCATGACCCTGTCTCCTCCCCCAGCCTTCTCACTCAGTAATCAGGCTGTGTCCTATTCTACCATTGGCTTGTTTATTGCTTTTCTTTCCAATGCTTATTTAACTTATATGCAGAGTACATCATGAGAAATGCTGGGCTGGAAGAAGCACAAGCTGGAATCAAGATTGCTGGGAGAAATATCAATAACCTCAGATATGCAGATGACATCACCCTTATGGCAGAAAGTGAAGAGGAACTAAAAAGCCTCTTGATGAAAGTGAAAGAGGAGAGTGAAAAAGTTGGCTTAAAGCTCAACATTCAGAAAACTAAGATCATGGCATCCTGTCCCATCACTTCATGGGAAATAGATGGGGAAACAGTGGAAACAGTGGGTGACTTTATTTTTGGGGGCTCCAAAATCACTGCAGATAGTGATTGCAGCCATGAAATCAAAAGATGCTTGCTCCTTGGAAGGAAAGTTATGACCAACCTAGATAGCATATTCAAAAGCAGAGACATTACTTTGCCAACAAAGGTCAGTCTAGTCAAGGCTATGGTTTTTCCAGTGGTCATGTATAGAAGTGAGTGTTGGATTGTGAAGAAAGCTGAGTGCTGAAGAATTGATGCTTTTGAACTGTGGTGTTGGAGAAGACTCTTGAGAGTCCCTTGGACTGCAAGGAGATCAAACCAGTCCATTCTAAAGGAGATCAGCCCTGGGTATTCTTTGGAAGAAATGATGCTAAAGCTGAAACTCCAGTACTTTGGCCACCTCATGCGAAGAGTTGACTCATTGGAAAAGACTCTGATGCTGGGAGGGATTGGGGGCAGGAGGAGAAGGGGACGACAGAGGATGAGATGGCTGGATGGCATCACCGACTTGATGGACGTGAGTTTGAATGAACTTTGGGAGTTGGCGATGGACAGGGAGGCCTGGTGTGCTGCGATTCATGGGGTCGCAAAGGGTCGGACACGACTGAGCGACTGAACTGAACTGAACTGAAAGCAAAAGCTGTATAAACCAGTTCATTGTGTGTCCACTGTATCTGGGACAGGCCCTCCAATACTCTCAATCCTCTATAAATATTTGCTAAGTGAACAGATTTACTGGGTGGATTCTTCTGCCTCTGATAGATGTAGCCATATAGACTTCCTCCCAAATGAACAAGTAAGTCCCTCCTTGATCCAGTTCTGGAAAATCTCATCAAGAATCAACCACGTCTGGAAGGCATTCTTTTTTTTCCCCCCACATTAAAAAATTTTTGTTAAATTTATTATTTATTTGGCTGCCAGAGATCTTCGTTGTGGCATGCTGAATCTTTAGTTAAGGTGTGAGAAGTCTCATTTGTGACATGTGGGGTCTAGCTCTCTGGCCAGGGATAGAACCCAGGCCCCCTGCATTGGGAGCGAAGAGTCTTATCCACTGGACCACCAGGGCTGCTGCTGTTGCTAAGTTGCTTCACTGATGTCCGACTCTGTGTGACCCCAGAGATGGCAGCCCACCAGGCTCCCCAATCTTTAGTTAAGGTGTGAGAAGTCTCATTTGTGACATGTGGGGTCTAGCTCTCTGGCCAGGGATAGAACCCAGGCCCCCTGCATTGGGAGCGAAGAGTCTTATCCACTGGACCACCAGGGCTGCTGCTGTTGCTAAGTTGCTTCACTGATGTCCGACTCTGTGTGACCCCAGAGATGGCAGCCCACCAGGCTCCCCCGTCCCTGGGATTCTCCAGGCAAGAACACTGGAGTGGGTTGCCATTTCCTTCTCCAGTGCATGAAAGTGAAAGGTGAAATTGAAGTCGCTCAGTCATGTCTGACCCTTAGCGCCCCATGGACTGCAGCCTACCAGGCTCCTCCGTCCATAGGATTTTCCAGGCAAGAGTACTGGAGTGGGATGCCATTGCCTTCTCCTGGACCACCAGGGAGGTCCCCGCAAATTTTTAAAATTTATTTATTTTTGGCCTCAATGGATCTTAGTTTCAGCATGTGGGATCTTTCTTTGTGACGCACGGGCTTAGTTGGCCCATGGCACATGGGATCTCAATTCCCTGACCAGGGGTTGAACCCACATCCCTCGCGCTGAAAGGTGGATTCTTAACCACTGGGCCAGAAGGCATTGGAGGTTGTTAAGGACATGGCAGAGGCTTTCTCCCAAAGCGGGGTTGGAAAGGCGCCAGGAAGGTCCTACTTCTGGTCGCCCTTCTCACCCGCTCAGCACACCTTGAGCCTGTCTCCCATCTTCCAGTGTAAACCAGGCTGTGGAATCCTGGTCTCTCCCCAGAAACTGCCCACCTCACCATCCACTCCAGGACCACAGGGAGGAAGGAAAAACTGGAGAGAACACTCTTTTCCAAAGGTGCATGAGCTGTGACTGGAACCCCGAAGCACCCAGGTGTGGGCAGCTCTGTGCATGAGGGTTAATAAGACGGGGCTTTGAGCAGCCCAGTATCTCTGGGGCAATCTGTTGATGATGCAATTGCCTGAACTCTCCCCTTGGACACTGGTCCAGGGCACCCACACAGGGATGCCAGTATCCCTGAGGCTGCTCCTCTAAGGGACTGCACAATGAGGATGCCAGGCAAGACTTGGAGTTCCTGCCTCTTTTTAATGCCAGCTTCGGAGACCTGGGTTCAATCCCTGGGTCAGGAAGATTCCCTGGAGAAGGGAAAGGCTATCCACTCCAGTATTGTGCCCTGGAGAATTCCATGGACTGTATAGTCCATAGGGTCGTAATGAGTCGGACACAACTAGTGGCTTTCACATTCGCTTTTTCTTTTGAGCAAACACAGGAGACTAATTATGCAGTTCTATTGAGACCTCCTGGAAGGGCTCAGACACCTCGCTAATCGGAGCTCAACAAAACCGGGCCTGGAGGTTGGAATAAAAATAGCTTTGTGCAGGTTAAAAGGAAACATTAGCTTTGGTGTCAGGAATTCAGGCCTCAAGGTTGTGGGGGTGTTCGGGGGAGTCAGAGGCAGGACTATGTGTGTCCTGGACTAGGTGTGTCCACACCCATTTGAAGCAATGGGTGTGTCACACCTGCAGATCGTGACAACGAGATGATGTAAACTCACATGCTGTATGAGTTTCCTGGGGCTGCTGCGGCAAATGACCAGAGATGAGGTGACTTAAAGCAACAGAAATTTATTTTTCTTGGTTCTGGAGTTTGGAAGTCTGAAATAAGGGGTCGGCTGGGCCATGCTCCCTCTCAAGCCTCTAAATGAGAATCCGTCCCTTTCCCTCGATTCCTGTTAGCTTGCTCCCATCTCTGCTTCTGTTGTCACGTGGCATCTATCCCTGTGTGCCGGTGTGTGTGTCCAAATTTCCTTCTTAAAAGGATGCCAGTACTGGATAATTGGGACTTCCTTGGTAGCTCAGCTGGTAAAGACTCTGCCTGCAAGGCAGGAGACCCTGGTTCTATTCCTGTGTCAGGAAGATACCCTGGAGAAGGGATAGGCTACCCACTCCAGTATTCTTGGGCTTCCCTGGTGGCTCAGCTGGTAAAGAATCCACTGCAATGTGGGAGACCTGGGTTCAATCCCTGTGTTGGGAAGATCCCTTGGAGAAGGCAAAGGCCACCCACTCCAGTATTCTGGTCTGGAGAATTCCATGGACTGTATAGATGATGGTGTCGCAAAGTCAGACACAACTGAGCGACTCACTTTCACTTTCGTTGGAAAATTATAAATACAGTTAACTCATATGATCTAATGACCTCACCTGCTTACAGCTACAACTTCTCTATTTCTAAATAGAGTCACATCGCAGGTACGGGGGGTTAGGGCTAATGTATCTTTTGCGGGGACAAGATTCAACCCATGACATGTGCATCCCATAAGTATCCCCTGAGGACCTACTGTGCCGGATAATAATGTAAAGAGGGCAACCTCACCCATCTTCTGGCATGCTCTGTACTTGGTGCATTTATGTACATTAAGACATGGGCTCAAGTTCATCCTTTTTTTTTTTAAAGAAAATTTCCTCTTTGCTGTGCCTGTGGGCTTTCTGAGAGTAGTGGTTACTCTTTGTTGCGGGGCTTGGGCTTCTCGTTGCTGTGGCTTCTCTTGTTACAGAGCATGGGGTCTAGAACGCGCAGGCTCGGTAGTTGTGGCTCCTGGGCTTAGCTGCCCCAAGGTGTGTGGGATCTAAGTTCCAGGACCAGGGATCCAACTGGCATCCCTTGCATTGGAAAGTGGATTCTTAACCACTGGACCACCAGGGAAGTCCCAAGCTCATCCTTTTAAAGAAGAGCAGAATCACCCGTGATGCCCACTAAGGGTTATACTAATGGAATCCATCCCATCTTAGGGTTCAGGTCCCAAGATGTTGGAGTCTTGACATTGAAGACAGACTACTTCACTGGCAGACTCTTAGGAGGATTTAGTGGTTGCTTGATGATTTTCCCACATAGGGAGTCAAAGTAGGGTTCTGGACTAAATCGTGGAGAGAGGCAGCCTTTTCTAGAAACTCTCCATTTCCCAATCAGAGTCAGCTCTCAGGATCCCCCCCACTATTCTATGTCCCTCCCCACACAAAGGTTATGAGCAGCTAGGGGTGGGAGGCTGTGTGCATGGTGGGGATATTGAGGGGACAGCCTACCCTGCTCCATTATGGCCACCTGCACAGCCCATGTTAACTTCTGTTACCTTCAGCCTATCATTGGATGATTTGTTCAACACTGGGTCAAGAGATATTAGAACTGCTTGTTGTTTAGTTGCTCAGTCGTGTCCGACTCTGCGATCCCATGGACTGCAGCACGCCAGGCTTCCCTGTCCTTCACTGTCTCCTGGTGCTTGCTCAAACTCACGTCCATCGAGTGGATGATGCCATCCAACCATCTCATCCTCTGTCGTCCCCTTCTCCTCCTGCCTTCAATCTTTCCCAGCATCAGGGTCTTTTCTAATGAGTTGGTTCTTCACATCAGGTGGCCAAAGTATTGCAGCTTCAGCATCGGTCCTTCCAATGAATATTCAGGGCTGATTTCCTTTAGGAATTCTGTTACTTTCTGCTTATCGCTGGACCATTCATTCAACATGGGCTCAGGAAATGTTGGAGCTTCTGCTCTCTGCCATATGCTTGGGAGCCAAATGGGGACTGAGACAGTGAACACAACTGATCAAGTCCCTGGTTTTACGGAGTGGATGTTATATGGAGACACGAACAATGAACCAGAGAATGAATGAGCCCCCACTGTCGGCCGCAAGCATCTCTTTTCCTTCTAAGAGGTCTGACGTTCCACTAGCCCATGATCTGCAGCCCTGTGCTGTCTGTCCCTGAGAAAGGAAAAACGTCCAGGCCTCCTACCCACACCCCCTCGTGGAGCTTGGGCTGTCTGTGTCGCAGCCACATCCATCAGAGCCAAAGAGAGCCATTAGGCAGGGGTCCTGTCTTCAAAGTCACCTTTTCTTGAAGCTCCTAGCAACCAGTTGGGAGCAGGGAGCCAAGGATGAACATTTTCTTCTGCCCTCTCTAATTTCACCATCGATTCTCTTTTCATACCGGAACTTGGTGAGATTAATAAAGCTGTGACTGAAGAATAGATAGCAGCAGGGGTTGGGGTGGGGGATATAGAAACACCAAAACGAGGGCTCATGTTCACTGTGCACCTACCAGGGCTGAGACTAGGGGGCGCGGGGTGAGACAATTGGCTTGGGTGCAAAATTTAAGGGTGAGGGGGGTGCCACCAAACTTAGCAGTTGAGAGAAATCATACTCCAATGGAATATTTTAAAAATTATTCTTGTTATTTAAAACTAGCTTTCTTTATTCATTTTTGGCTGTGCTGGGTCTTCATTGCTGCACGGGCTTTCTCTAGTTGTGGAGGGGGGAGTGTACAGGCTTTGCTCGTCGTGGCTCCCAGGCTCTAGAGGGCAAGCTCAGTAGTTCTGGTGCATGGGCTTAGTTCTCTGGCATATGGGATATTCCCAGAGCAGGGATCAAACCTGTGTTTCCTGCATTGGCAGGCAGTCTTTACCACTGAACCACTAGGGTAGCCATTATTAACGATTATTTTAAAAAATATTTATTTTTGGCTGCCCTGGGTCTTTGTTTGCTGCGTGTGGACTCTCTCTAGTTGCGGGGAGCAGGGGCTACTCTCTAGTTGCGGAAAGCAGGTTTCTCATTACATTGATTCTCTTGTTGTGGAGCCGGGCTATAGAGTGTGGGCTCAGTAGTTGTAGCACAAGGGTTTAGTTGCTCCACAGCATGTGGGATCTTCCAGAATCAGGGATCAAACCCGTGTCTCCTGCATTGGCAGGTGGATTCTTTACCACTGGGCCACCAGGCAAGTCCCTAATGCAATATTTTAACACATCAAAGTTCATGCAGAAAAATTCCAGATGAGCAAAATATCAAACCTTTGAGTGAGATCATATCAGCAAGGATCCTAGTTCAGGACTTGGCACCTGGTAGGTATCTGAGAAATCAAACACAAGAAGGGTAATGGAATAATAATGCTAAAACTTTCTGGTGTTCTTTTAAGGACTTTGCATGTGTTATTTCATTTAATCCTCCCAACAACCCCTATGAGCTGGGTTTCTTGATGCCCATCTTATAGACATGGGAAAATAAAGGAATACTCACATCATGTAATGAGTTGGCTTCCCTGATAGCTAAGTTGGTAAAGAGTCTGCCTGCAGTGCAGAAGACCCCGGTTCAATTCCTGAGTCAGGAAGATACCCCAGAGAAGGGATAGGCTACTCAGTCCAGTATTCTTGAGCTTCCCTGATGGCTCACCTGGTAAAGAATCTGCCTGCAATATGGGAGACCTGGGTTCGATCTCTGGATGGAAGATCCCCTGGAGAAGGGAAAGGCTACCCACTCCAGTATTATGGCCTAGAGAATTCCATAGACTGTATAGTCCATGGGGTCGAAAAGAGTCAGACAAAATTGAGCGACATTTGCTTTCACATGTGATGAGTAGAGGGTGGAGCCAGAATGAAAACTCAGATTATGTGCTGCCAGCATCCACAGAAGTAACTGCTCATGCCAGTGACTCTCACAGGGAATTAAAAGAAATCAACGTTTTCACTGTTTCTCTGAGTCTTCATTTAAGATTAATCTGAACAGAAAAAGGCCAATGGGGATATTTCCCAATGTTAGTAAATACATAAAATTAAATCATACAAAGCGTTTCTCTGGCGCCCCGTGGCTACGTGATATGTGTTAAAAGCGGAGGAAGAAAACCTGGTTCCTCTCGGGTTTGACATCAGTCTAAAATGTGACACTATCGATTTGATTCAATGGGAGTCCCACGACAGCAGACATCAGGGAGGAAGACATTACCCCGTGAGAAGGAGGAGAAGGGAAAAATGAGAAACCATAATCAGTTTAACCTCCCTTGGCTGCCGAGCCCTGTGGGGAAGGGATCATCTCTCCTCCCAGACAGAGCCCACAGGTAAAGGGTCTGCGTAGGGAGGCGGCCCCTGGGGGCAGGATGGAAAATGGATTTGTCGGTTCCAGTAAATCTCTGTGAGTAACAGCAGAGAATCATTTGGATTGAAAAACTGCATTATGGCTTTTTCAAAGAGAGTCCTCTGCGCAGTTTTCGGCTTAAATGTGGCATCCCTCTGTCAGAGTGCCCTGCGTATTTTATTCATAGGCCAATTGGTTATTATTATTTTATTTCTTCACTTGCTTGTTTATTGTCTGTCTCTCCGACAAGCCTGTAAAATGGTGATGTGCTGGCATCAACAGTTCTTCCTGACCCCATTTTTGGTGATGGGTAGCTTCAAATGCGGCTTCTCTAGTAGCTCAACTGGTAAAGAATCTGCCTCCAATGCGGGAGACCTTGATTCGATTCCTGGGTCAGGAAGTTCCCCCAGAGAAGGGATAGGCTACCCACTCCAGTATTCTTGGGCTTCCTTGGTGGCTCAGCTGGTAAAAACTCTGCCTGCAATGCAGGAGACCTGGGTTCGATCCCTGGATGGGACGATCCCTGGAGGAGGGCATAGCAATCCACTCCAGTGTTCTTGCCTGGAGAATCCCATGGACAGAGGAGCCTGGCAGGCTGCATGGGGTCACAAAGGGCTGAACACGGCTGAAGCGACTTAGGACACCCACAAGGTAATCACTGAATTAACATGTGGTCATCTGATGTGTTGGAAGAAGCAATATTTTTTCTCCAATGCAATATGTATATTTGCCATATAGTTTCCCTCTCTTCCCTCTCCCTCTGTCTTCCATTTTCCCTCTGTTAACCAATAGCTAACCCTTTAAAAAATTTATTTGGCTACATTGAGTCTTAGTTGCAGTGCTCGAGGGCTTCTCTAATTGTAGCACAGGGGTTTTGGAACATGTGGGCTCAGTATTTGTGGCATGTGGGCTTTGTTGCCTTACTTCATGCAGAATCTTAGTTCCCCCACCAGGGTTCGAACCCACATCCCCTGCATTGGAAGGCAGATTCTTAACCACTGGACCCCCAGAGAAGTCCCTACCAATTGCTAACACTTATTGCACATTTATTCACTCAGTGCAAGACACATTCTGAGTGCTCTCATGGAGGGCTTACTTTGCACAACAATCCTGCAGGTTGGTACTGTTGTTATCCCATTTTATAAAGGAGACAACAGCGAGGAGACATAACTTACCTAATGTCACTCAACAAATTCATGGCAGAGCCGGGACTGGACCCCAGGGGCTCCATCTCTCATTTCTATATATTTTACCACTTGCTGTTTTTTTTCCCCCACCCATATCTCCTGCCACTGTCTTCAGCTCACACATGCTGTTCAAGTGAAAGGAAATAGCTGAGAACCTGAGGCCTGGGGCCGGGAAGCCAGATCAGCGCCCCCCGGCTCTATATCTGTGGGCAGATACAGAGGGTTAGAGGCGCAATGAAACCCAGCAGCCTCTGGGAGCCTTTTCCCACAGTGGAAGAGCAGGCAGGCTTCCTAGAATTGTCCCTGGGAGACCAGCAGCAGCTGAGGAGAGATGCTGGCCATTTCTGCCCCTAATGAGGGAGCCTCAGAAAAGAGCAATTACAGCTTCAGCATTTGTGTTCTCCCCGGAGGGCCAGGACTGGTCCTGAGCTCTCTGGACAAGGCCAGCTTGCTTCTGACAAAAGCAGAAATTTGCTAAGTGCTTTGGCAGCAGGCAAATAGATGGGGAAACAGTGGAAACAATGACAGACTTTATTTTTTGGGGGGCTCCAAAATCACTGCAGATGGTAACTGTAGCCATGAAATTAAAAGATGCTTGTTCTTTGGAAGAAAAGTTATGACCAACAGAGACAGCATATTAAAAAGCAGAGACTTTACTTTGCCAGCAAAGGTCCATCTAGTCAAAGGTATGGTTTTCCCAGTAGTCTTGTATGGATGTAAGAGTTGGACTATAAATAAAGCTGAGCGCCAAAGAATTGATGCTTTTGAACTGTGGTGTTGGAGAAGATTCTTGAGAGTCCCTTGAACAGTAAGGAGATCCAACCAGTCCATCCTAAAGGAAGTCAGCCCTGAATACTCATTGGAAGGACTGATGTTGAAGCTGAAACTCCAACACTTTGGCCACCTGATGTGAAGAACTGACTCATTTGAAAAGACTCTGATGCTGGGAAAGACTGAAGGCAGGAGGAGAAGGGGACGACAGAGGATGAGATGGTTGGGTGGCATCACCGACTCAATGGACATGAGCTTGAGTAAACTCTGGGAGTTGGTGATGGACAGGGAGGCCTGGCGTGCTGCAATCCATGGGGTCGCAAAGAGTCGGACACGACTAAGCGACTGAACTGAACTGAACTTGGCAGCAGAAGCATCAGTCCCCTGCCTGCAGGGGGCACACTCCCTGCCTTGCTTTGTGGTTGAGGGTCTGTGGTCCGAAGCATCGCACGTTCCCAGGGTTCCCCCCCCCCCCCCCCCCCCCCCCCCCCCCCCCCCCCCCCCCCCCCCCCCCCCCCCCCCCCCCCCCCCCCCCCCCCCCCCCCCCCCCCCCCCCCCCCCCCCCCCCCCCCCCCCCCCCCCCCCCCCCCCCCCCCCCATCCCCCCCCCCCCGCCCCGCCCCAGCACACTTGCTCTGCTGTCATTGGCTCTCTGAAAAGCAGGCGGAGCAAACTCTCTAAAATGCAAACGGGAGCGCGCTGCTCCTCAGCAGGCATATGAGCGCGGGTCCCAGGGCAGTGGCCCCTCTCCCCAGTGACACCAACGGCCCTTCCCAAACCGACCCCTCACCACGTTCCCATCTGCACCCAGCCACCAGCCTCACCACGGTGCTTAAGGCGAAGACGTGCAGTCCTCTCTCTTGCTGTTATCCTGGTCTTTCCGTCATCTGTCTCCTGTGTGTGACACCATGGCCTCCCCTCTGCCTCCTGTTCCAAGCTTTGGGGCAGGGGTTTACCTCTTTCTGGAAGGTTCCTTCATCTCGTAGACTGAGCCGGGTTTCCCTGCTGTATGCTATCATAGACCCCTGCGTCTTTCCTTCTCCACACTTTGCGGGGTTTATAAGCCGTCCTCGTGTGTCACAGCCCTGAAAAACTTCACTGGAGAAACTGTGGAGAGTAGGAGGGTAATCTGAATGATAGACAGTTATTCTCCCTCACAATACATACACACACATATACAGACATGTACACACATGCACATATATACAATGTACATGTAATCATACACACACACACATATACAGTATGCACATAAACATGCATGCTATATTGCTCTTTACTGCACTGGACTTTACCATCACCACCAGGCACATCTACAGCTGAGTGTCGTTTCTGCTCTGGCCCAGCCACTTCATTCTTTCTGGAGTTATTTCTCTGCACTTCCCCAGTAGCATATTGGACACCTACTGACCTGGGAGGGATTTTTCTGGTGTCATATCTTTTTGCCTTTTCATACCGTTCTCGCAGCAAGAATACTGGAGTAGTTTGCCTTCCCTCCTCCAGTGGACCACGTTTTGTCAGAACTCTTCCCCTACTACCCATCCATCTTGGGTGACCCTGCATGGCATGGCTCATAGCTCCACTGAGTTATACAAGCCCCTTCATCATGACAAGGCTGTGACCTATGAAGGGGATATACACAGACACATAGGCACACAGACACACACACAAACTTATACATACATGCATATATGAGATAACAGATCTTGTGCTTTCTCAAATACACAGAGAAGTATCCAAGGAATGACAGAGACAGAAAAAAAATCTCGAGAGTCAAGGAGGACTTCCTGGAGGGGGTGGAACCAAACCAAATCATTGAGTGAAATTCACCAAACAAGTGAGGTCCTATTTGAACAGCTTTCAAAGACTTGCCATTGGTACCCATGGTTCACTGCTGTACCCTTACAATAAGCGTTCTGGTTGTGTTTCGGTGTTTACTCTTGCTTGGATTGGTTTCTATTTTATGCAATTAGAGTCTTGGAAAGCACACTCACCCACTCGTTCAGTGCATGGGAGGGGCAGTGGGTTCATGAGGGTACTGGCTCCCCAAAACGAGGATGTGTGCTGTTCGACTTTAATGTTCTATCAACAAGCTCTCTTAGAGGCCAGCATCGGAAATACTTTCTGAATTCAGCAAAGACAGTAACCTTTTGAAGGATGCAGGGCCTTATAGAATCAGGGGAACAAGTGGAGACATAGGTGGGAACCAAGGGTGCTTCAGAGGCTGCAAAGAAGTGACCACAGTGTAGGCACACGAGATGCTCCTGCTGCCCTCTGAACCTGGCCACCCAAGATGCCCTTTGGCTTCAGGGATTGGGATTGTCTGGCCTGGGTAAAGAGCCTGCCCTTGGATATGTGAGCTGAGTCTCTGCCCCACCTCGGCAGTCTATAGTGCATTGGAATGGACACACGATTAGAAATTCTTCCCAACAGGCTATCAGTAAACCATAGGAAGAAGGGTGGACTTGAAAATAAAAAGTCACAAATTCTGTTAAAGTGCCTACTTTAAAATGGCCTTTTAGAGTTGCCAAATCCACCTGTTTCTTTGGTGTCCTCTGTGATCTATTTCTGTTTCCTGCTTAGACATGGGAAGTCATCCACGGGTCAAATCTCGGAGCAGCCGATACCAGCCAAAAAAAAAAGAGACGAGCTAGACAGACAAGCTCCTTCCCTAGCTCATAACACACACTAAACTTCTCAGATGTGGTCTTTTAAAAAAGTAGTTATTTTTATTTTATTTATTATTTGGCTGCACTGGGTCTTAGTTGCAGCATGCAGGATCTTTGATCTTCGTTGCAGCATGTAGGATCTAGTTCCCTGCCCAGGGATCGAACCTGGATGCCCTGCATTGGGAGCACAGAATCTTAGCCACTGGGCCCCCAGGGGAGTCCCCCTCAGGCGTGGTCTTGATGATTTCTCACTAGGACTGGATTGCGCACCTCGACTTCTTGCTCTGGTCCTCAGTAAACAGGTCATTACCAGGAACAAAGAGTGTACGAGGGTGCAACTTGCATGCTAAGCAGCCAGTCACCTCCTCTTGTCCGTCTCTGGCTGCCACATCCCAAATCCTGGCATGAGGGTCACATGGGCCCTGGTCCATGAGCCTCTAATGGACCTGGATCCAATCCTGCCTGCGGTCCTGCAGAACCATGAGGATTTGGCTAATGTGCTTAACCTGTCTGAGCCTCTGTTTACCCATTAGCAAAACAAGGGTAAAAGCCAATGGAAGCTTGCTGTATGACTCAGGGAACTCAAAGCAGGGCACTGTAACAACCTTAAGGGGTGGGAAACGGGGAGGTGGGAGGGAGGTTCAAGAGGAAGGGGACATGTACACCCATGGCTAACTCACGTTGATGTATGGCAGAAATCAAACCAATATTGTAAAGCGATCATCAATCAATTAAAAATAAAGAAATATAATTAAAAAAAAAGAGTGCTTACATCACAGAATTGTAGTTAGGATTAAATGAAATGATAAGCCAGTAAATTGCTGGACCCAGAATGGGGGCTCAAAAAATAGCAATTATTGTTATTATTGATAAATACTTATTTCAATCCCAAATCAACTGTTTGGTGTAGCAGAAGGGAGACTGCAGTCAGACCTGAATTAGAATCCAGCTCCTAAAACTTATTAGTTAGGAAAGTCAATTAACACCTCTGAACCTCAGTTTCTTCATCTGTAAACTGGGTAGAATAATTTCTATCTGCAGGACAAATATGAATATTTATGAATATATTCAGCTTGACAGTGACCTTATGAAAGGCTGAGCCAGAAGCATCCAGCTAAGTTCCTGCCAGATCCCTGACCCACAGAAAGTAAGATAATAAATGTTCTTTGTTTCAAGTTGCTGTTTTGAGGGTAATTAGTTATTCAGCAAGAAATAATGAACACACTCACCTGGTTACTTCTGCCTACTTCTTATTGGCTAGACTGTATCACATGGTCACTCCCCCCTCAAGGGAGCCTGGGAAATGTAGTTTTTAACCAGGCAGATGGCCAGTCAGAATAAAATTAGGACTTTATTAGTGAGGAGAAGGACTTCCCTGGTGGCTCAGATGGTAAAGCGTCTGTCTACAATGCGGGAGACCTGGGTTTGATCCCTGGGTCGGGAAGATTCCCTGGAGAAGGAAATGACAACCCACTCCAGTACTGTTGCCTAGAAAATCCCATGGATGGGGGAGCCTGGTGTCCATGGGGTCGCAAAGAGTCGGACACGACTGAGCGACTTCACTTAATGAGGAGAAGGGGAGAATGGATAATGCATTGAACAGTTTCTTTATTATATTGTTGCTTTATTATATTTCTTATAGCACAAAGCTGCAAGAAGTTGAAATGGTTTGTGGATAAACACCTCCTTTTTTTTTTTTGTTTTGTTTTGTTACTAATGCCTGGTGGAGAGGTAGCAACTCAGCTCCCACAAATGGCAGTGCTGTTGCTTCACTTGCAGTGTTTTCGATAAACTTAGGGGACAAGAAAAGTATGTAGAAGTCCTCTCTGTGTCTGTCTCCCCTTGTAAATAAGCCAGCCACAAAGATGTTTGCATCATCCATCAACTGTTTAATTTCTTAAGGGGCTATTCATTTAAGAACCTTTCTGCTGGCCAATTGTACGGCTGTGAAAGGCTCTGGGAAGATTTATTGGCTCTTAATTTTTCTTACTGGCATCCTCTCCTTCATTCCCTTTCAAAAGGAGAAGACCCAATGCTATCATAATATTTTGTGTCATATGTTTGAATATCTGCCACAGGAACATTTAACTTTTTTTCCTAATTAAATGGGGAGTATAATTCCAGTTTTTATGTTTTATGAAAACACATTTATCACGCCGGGAGCCTTTTTGTGCTGTTTCCCAAGTGGAAGAAAAACTAACCATTCTCTGAAGACCTACTGCATGCCAAGTGTTTATATATAGAAAAATATGTATGCAATATATGAAAAATAAAATATGTATATGAAAGTGAAAGTGAAGTCGCTCAGTCATGTCCGACTCTTTGCGACCCCATGGGCTATAGGCTCCTCTGTCCATGGGATTCTTCAGGCAAGAATACTGGAGTGGGTTGCCATCTCCTTCTCCAGGGGATCTTCCTGACTCAGGGATTGAACCCAGGTCTCCCGCATTGCAGGCAGATGCTTTAATCTCTGAGCCACCAGGGAAGCCCCAAATATGTATATATATGTGTGTGTGTGTGTGTGTGTATAGTCTCAGTTGCACAATTATATCCAACTCTTTGTGATCCATGGACTGTAGCCTGCCAATCTTCTCTGTCCATGCAATTTTCCAAGCAGAACACTGGAATGGGTTGCCATAGGGGCAACCAGGATAGATCAATGATAAGGATTGCCAGGATGTCCGTTTTACAGATGAGATTCATAGAAGTGATCTGCCCAGGAGATAAACAAAATTTGAATACAAGACTCAGATTTCAAAGTCTTTGCCTGCATGAACACTAAGTTGCTTCAGTTGTGTCCAACTCTTTGCGATTCCATGGACTGTAGCCTGCCAGGCTCCTCTGTCCACAGGATTCTCCAGGCAAGAACACTGGAGTGGACTGTGATGCCCTCCTGCAGGGGATCATCCCAACCCAGGGATCTAACCTGCATCTTTTATGTCTCCTGCACTGGCGGGCGGGTCTTTACCGCGAGCGCCACCTGGGAAACCCTTTGACGTCTTTGTTGTGATTGCTCAGTCGCTCAGTTGTGTCCGACTCTTTGCAACCTCATGGACTACAGCCCACCAGGCTCCTCTGTCCATAGGAATCTGTAGGCAAAAATACTGGAGTGGGTTGCCATTTCCTTCTCCAGGGAATCTTTCTGACTCAGGGGCTGAACCCAGGTCTCCTGCAGAGGCAGCCGGATTCTTGACCACTGAGCCATCGGGGAAGTCCCAGTCAGCGTCTCTGCTTGCCACTGAATTGGTACTCCCCCTGCACCCTGATTTAAGATGTAAAAACTGATCCTTGTTATCAGCCTTTAACTTTTTTCTTTTGGTTGGTTTCCTGACCCAGTTAAAAGTTAATGACAAAACTTTTAGGCCCTTACCCAGTGCCTAATTGTATTTTAATATTTGATGGGCTCAGAAACGAATGAAGAATTAGTGCTAATTCTGGAATGATTATCACATTCTGGCATGTCTTATGGCATGTGACCTGTGGCCTTCAGGACGTTCTTGAACTTTTCCCTCTAATTATCGCTGTGTGGATGTGAATTGATGCTGCTATGAAAGGAGCCTGCTGGGACTTCATCTTTTTTTTTTTGGGGGGGGGGCGGTCATTAAAATAAAGATCTAGGAGAAAGTGGATCTGGCTTTTCTGAAGATTTGTGGTGTTCTGTTGCCCATAAATTGGTTTCCATTTGATTCCGTTAAGAGGCCAGTCTCTGCTTGGATTTAATTTTGGTGGCAGGGTCTTTGTTCAAGATTTCATTTTACTTAGCTTTCTAGTTTTTTTTAAATTAATTTTTCTTAGATCATTTTGGATTCACATTCAGTTGTAAGAAATAGTACAGAGAGATACCATGCGTCCTTTACCCTATTTTCCCCCTAATGGAAAACTTGAAAATTTTGAAAATTCCAATAAAATCACAGCCAAGATAGTGACTTAGTAGAGTCACTAATAGAACACTTTCATCACAAAAATTCCTCCTGATTTAATTTTATAGCCATGCCCAGTTAAGATAACTTGACGACTAGGAATAAAGTCACCTAGGAGAGCTTAAATTCATGGGGTCGCAGAGAGTCAGATGAGACTGAGCCACAGAACTGAACTGCTTAATCAAGGGGAAAAAAGGATTTCTTGGAAGAGGCATTAATATCTGCTATGGTCCGCTCATTGTCTCCTGTTCTATTTCTTTTCTTTCAATCAGGTGACTCTGATGAAGCTGTCAATCATAGACCTTACTCCCATTGCCATAGAAATCGGTCAGGTGACCCATGAAAAGCCAATCTCGGTAAGTCATTTCCCTGCTAACAGAGACTGGTGGTGGGTGGATGGGTGAGCATATTTCCAATTCTGGTCTAAAGACTGTTCCTGTGTTTTTTGATATGAAGCGGGAGGAAGGGTTTGCCTCTAGAGTTCTGGAGCTAAAATGATGGGGCTTGCAGCTGTTTCCTACCATGTGAGACAAACCTGTCTATAGGAAAACAACATGAAGCCCACAGAGGGATATAGGGATGGGAAAGATGGCAGATGAGTGAGTGATGGAGATTGCAACTTTGTTTCCTCTCTGGGCATAGTTGTGCCTAAAATCACCTCCTTCTCTCTAGTTATTGGTATGTAAATCAGTAACTCACATCATTTTGCTTACCTTGGTTTGAATTCTATCACTTTCTATTGCAGGAAGGGGAACTCCTTCCAGGGCCCGAGAGTGGGCTCTTGTTTTAACATTAGGAAATGAGTTGTCCGAGGAGACACATGTGCTGATGAAGCAAGAGATTTTACTAGGAAGGGGTGCCCGGGTGGGGAGCAGGAGGGTAAGGGAAACCAGGAGATCTGCTCTGCCATGTGGCTTGCAGTCTCAGGTTTTATGGTGATGGGATTAATTTCTGAGTTATCTTTCATCATCACTGTGACTCCGGGTCCTTTCTGGTGGCTTGTGCATCACTAAGCCAAAATGGATTTCAGCCGGAAGGATTCTGGGAGGCTGGTAGGACATGTGAAAAGGTGTCTCCTCTCTCCTTTTGACCTTTCCCGAGTTCTTCCAGTGGGTGGTGTCTTGTGAGTTAGTGCTCCTTACCAGGACCTCCTGTTTAAGATAACTCATGCAAGTGACTTTTATTTTACCTGGCCAGGGCAGGTGATTTTGGTCAGTGCTTCCTCTAACATTTCCATCCAAATAATGCTACTGAATGCTGAAGGATCCCAGGAAATCTCTTGGACTCATGCCCAGCAAAGATACTTCAAGGTCTGAGGTCAGGAACTCAAAGCACAAGGGCCCAGCAGGATGGTGTCCCTGGGAGCTGTTCTGCCTCTCCCTAGGTACTGGGCTCTTCTTTCTCCCAAGATGAGCTTTTGCTTGTTCCCCATGCTCACGCCTCAGAAGATGGCCACTCCCCCAGCCTCTGCCATGTGGCTATCTCCTGATCCAAATTTCAGATGTCTGGGGTAGAGAACCCATTTGGGCCAGCTTCAGCCTGATGTCTGTCCCTTGTAGGATAATGATCAGGGTGACATGCTGCAAACAGGGCTACCAGCAACTCACCTTGGAGGTGGGAGGCAGTTCTCAGAGAAAAGGAACCAGTGTGAAATTAACCTCACGGAGACACCTACCCCATTGCTAGGGTGCAGAGATTCTCAGTGTTTTTGTTCAGTCTCTAAGTTGTGTCTGACTCTTTGTGACCCCATGAGCGTCTGTATGTAGAGAACGAACTTGTGGATACAGAGCGGAAAAGAGAGGGTGGAACAAGTTGAGAGAGTAACATGAAAATACATACACTGCCATGTGTGAAACAGATAGCTAGTGGGAACCTGTTAGATGGCACTGGAGCTCAGCTCGATGCTCTGTGATGACCTACTGGGTGGGATGGGGGAGACGGGAAGGAGGCTTAAGAGCGAGGGGAATTACGTATGCACATAGCTGATTCACTTCATTGTACGGCAGAACTAACACGACATTGTAAAGCAATTACACTCCAACAATAAAATTAAAAAAAAAATCTATAAGCTTCTATCTCGTGTGGCACTTAACAGACACCTAATTCTTTCCTTTAGCCCTTAATGTTATTTAATGACAATTGCCAAATCTCTCATACACAGTCAGAAAGGACTTCCGACATCACCATTTTCTCTGGGGCTCACAAATGCAGGAGCTCACCAATCTAGAAATGTACTCTCTATTTCGCAGATTCTGTTTTCTTTTCTCCCACGAGTTTCTTCTTCATTCACAAGACCCATTTACTGATTAACCTTTATTCTTTCACTGAATGGAAAGTAATCTCTCCCCTTCGAGGGCTGGAACTCCAAGAGGGGCTTAATTCGGAAAGCTCAGGAAAAGGAGCTACACAAAAACAAGTGTATTTGTGAGCCCTCGTGGGCCCCATGTTAATCAGAAAAATGTTGTAAAATCTTTGCAGAGATGGAGGAGCCTCAGAGCGGAAGTGGGCTGGTGATAAGGATGGTACTAAAATCATCCCTTATAAAGAACATCTCATGGAATAAGCCAAGCCTGTGAAAAGACAAGGCCTCCAGCTTCCCCTTCCCAATGACTGGAGCTCCAAGATGCTAGAGAAGGTGTCTTGAGTTCAAGTTTCATAGCAAATGGTAGTTTTAGGTTGATTTTCATGAAAGTGAGAGGGAGACAAGAGGAAGGGAAATTTAGATGTGGGGGGAAAAGGACATTGTTTATTTATTCAGTAGTCATCTATCAGTTGTCTACCTGGGCTTCATGCTGGTTAGGCTTAATGCTGCTGCTGCTGCTAAGTCGGTTCAGTCGTGTCCGACTCTGTGTGACCTCATAGATGGCAGCCCACCAGGCTTGCCCGTCCCTGGGATTCTACAGGCAAGAACACTGAAGTGAGTTGCCATTTCCTTCTCCAATGCATGAGAGTGAAAAGTGAAAGGGAAGTCGCTCAGTCTCGTCCGACACTTCGCGACCCCATGGACTGCAGCCTTCCAGGCTCCTCCATCCATGGGAGGAGTTTTCCAGGCAAGAGTACTGGAGTGGGGTGCCATTGCCTTCTCCGTAATGCTGCTACTGCTGCTCTTTAGTCCCTCTGTCGTGTCCATCTCTTTGTGACCCCATGGCCTGTAGCCCACCAGGCTCCTCTGTCCATGGGATTTCCTAGGCAAGAATACTGGAGCATGTTACCATTTCCTCCTCCAGGGGATCTTCCCGACCCAGGGATTGAATCCGAGTCTCCTGCACTGCAGTCAGATTCTTGACTGCTGAGCCATCAGGGAAACCAAGGAAACAACTGGATTTTATTCCTGATCAGAGTAATTTACAGAAATTTAAAAAATTAGGTATGAAAATGATTTCCTTTTACCTTCAGCAGTTAGACTAAACGTGATTGAATTCCATTTTCCTCCTCTCTGCGTCATAACTGCAGTACTGTTTAAGCAATGCATTCTGCGTTAAATTGTAGCTAACACAGATACAAAAGGCTTAACAGGTGAGCAGAGGTGAGAGTAAATGAATCACCCTTCAGCAGGAGGAAAATGCTTTAGTCCTTTTCATGCTGAGTTTCTAGACTGGCGACGTGGAGACTGGGGAGGCCGGATGCTGTGAAATGCCCAGACCAGCGCTTCGGGATGCCTCCTTCCCCCAGCCTCATCTGCCCAGGACACCTGAGAATCAACTTGCAGAATAAGTGGTTACCAAAAGTGGGGTCTGGCTGCTTGCAGCTTAAAAGCCAAAAAAAAAAAAAGAGACAAGGTTGGTGGAAAGGAAAGTTTGCTTTACTTTGGATGCTGGCAACTGGGGGAGGATGGACTCTTGTCCACAGGCTGCCTCCCTCCCCACCCCCTCATTGACTGTCAGCGGGCAAGAGCTTTATATAGGCAGAGGGAGGGGGCTATGTGCAGAAACAGCACAGTCAACTCTACCAGTCGTCTTGAAATTGGTCATGTGGTGGTCTCATCAGCGTCATCTTGATTGTTTTGAGTACAGTTAATCTTCAGTTCCAGGGTCGGCTTGTTTCCATTTCTTTGAGGCCAGTTCTTAGAATTGTGGCAGCTGATGTCATCGGAGAAGGCAATGGCACCCCACTCCAACACTCTTGCCCGGAAAATCCCGTGGATGGAGGAGCCTGGTGGACTGCAGTCCATGGGGTCGCTAGGAGTCGGACACGACTGAGCGACTTCCCTTTCACTTTTCACTCTTATGCATTGGAGAAGGAAATGGCAACCCACTCCAGTGTTCTTGCCTGGAGAATCCCAGGGACGGGGGAGCCTGGTGGGCTGCCTTCTATGGGGTTGCACAGAGTCGGACATGACTGAAGCAACTTAGCAGCGTGTCATGGCTACAGTCTGCTCATCAGGTAGTTAACTTCTCCACCTTGTGCGGATTTCAGTATCTGTAAGACAGGTCACAGGACATGACACAGCGTATTATCTGTAGCTCATGAAGAGGATCTAAAGGTCCTTGACTTTGCTTACTGACAACTATTATTATTGGTCTATATCCCTTTGTTTCTGCATCTTCTCACTGTTCTGATTAAACTTATTCTTTGGCTAAAATTTTGCACAGACAGAAGACAGGCGGAGGACATGGGGGTGGGGGAAGACCATCCATCCGGTCCTGCTCTGTAAGGAACGCTAGAGTCAGGAGATTTCACATCCTTTATCCTGAGGCTACAACACCAAAGTCACAATGTTCTGGATAAACATAAAATATATCCCAGGTGGCGCTAATGGTGAAGATCCCTCCTGCCAATGTAGGAAACATAAGAGATGCAGGTTCGATCCCTGGGTTGGGGAGATCCCCTGGAAGAGGGCATGGCAGCCCACTCCAGTATTCTTGCCTGGAGAATCCCATGGACAGAGGAGCCTGGTGGGCTCCAAAGAGGTCTTTGGGGTCACAAAGAGTCAGACATGTCTGAGTGACTGAGCATGCGTGCATGTTCACAGGTGCTGAATGAACGTCTATTGCGTATCAGGCACTAGACTGAGGTGTGGGGTGGGAAATGTCAGATGTCATGCTAGAGACCTGGGTATAATAACTGGGTGCAGAAATTGCCTTTGCTCACACCATCCTCTGTGTCCGGACTGCTGGCCCACCCCCACCTAACGAGCTTCTCCTAATCTTCAGAGCTTCATTAGGCCTCACTTCCTCCTGCAAATTTCCTCTGACGTTCACCCTGCAGGGTAGAGGCACCTCCCACCTTTCTCTTCTTTTGTCCCAACATGGGACCTAGAATCAGTCTCTTTTTCTCTCTTGTACAAACACATGCACACACACACGCACAGTGCTGTTCACTGCTGTTTATTTGCTCCCATGTCAATATCTCCCCCACCCTGCTTCCAAGGGCCTTTTGAGGACAAGGCTAGTCTCATATATTTCTGTCTCCCTATTTTTAAAACTTAGTTCCTGGGATGTAGCAGGCGCTCAAAAATGTTTGTTAAAAGGGATGAATAAAAGTTTAATTCTGGATTTGTTCCATCTATTTCTGGATCTTTCTGTCCTCAGCTGCTCCCAATAAAACTCAAGCCTTAATGATCCTGGAGGCCCCTCGAAGCACCAACATCCTTTGATTTTACCCAGGGCCAGTTGACCAAGCCCTATTGTATCCTGCAACAAATGGAGGGTGTGTTCCTTGGCTCCATGAAGATAAGAGATATTTCATTTTGTTGTGGAGAGAAAAGAAAGATTAAAAAAAGTCCTTTAGGGCGACTTCGGGTTTATGAATGTCTCCCATGCATGGGCAGGGTCCACCGCGTGAGACAGGGTTATGACTTTAGTGGAGATGCTGCGGCTACTGTGGCTGCCATTACTGAAAATGAAAGTGTTAGTCACTGGTACTCTCCAAAGACAGGCTCTCCTGTCCTTCCTGGCCGCATGGAAAGCCACATTCCCCAGACCCCTTGGAGCTGGCAGGGACCACGCTGCTTGCTGTTGAGTCCTTCAGTCCTGTCCGACTCTTTTGCAACCCACGGACTGTAGGCCGTCTGTTCATGGGATTTGCTAAGCGAGAATACTGGAGTGGGTTGCCCTTTCCTTCTCCAGGGGATCCTCCTGACTAGGGGGCTCGAACCTACATCTCCTGCACTGGCAGGCAAGTTATTTACCACTGAGTCACCAGGGAAGTCCTTTACTTGCTGAGAGCTTTAGAAATGGAGTGTTTTTCTTCTCTCTCTTTCCCAGCTGTAGCAAATGAGGAGGCTCACATTCCAGTTGGTGGGCTTCCAACAGCCTGGTGCCTGAGTGACTACATGGAGTGGAGTTAGGCTAACCCAGGGAAACACATGAGAAATAAAATTTTGTAGTGTTAAACCACTGAGATTTGGGTCTACTTGTTACTGCAGCTAAATCTGGCTCATGCTGACTGCTAGAGGCATGAAGTGGTGTATTGGCCCTTTTTCAATAAGTTCGAATGCTCTTTACTTTATGCTGTTGCTGTTTTAGTTGCTAAGTGGTGTTTGACTCTTTGGAACCCCATGGACTCTGGCCCACAAGGCTCCTCTGTCCATGGGATTCTTCAGACAAGAATACTGGAGTGGGTTGCCATTTCCTTCTCCAGGGGATCTTCCTGACCCAGGGATCAAACCCACATCTCCTGAGCCACCCGTATGCTCTAGCTAACTTATCACCATGTTCTAGTCCCTGACTACTGAAGTTAGACAAGGAGACTTCTGAAAAGGGACAAGGATGAAACAGGAGAGAGAGATCAAGTGAATTCTGTGGGACATCGTCCATTGAGTTAGTGTTTTTTTTTTTTCCTGTGCTGTGCAGCTTGTGGGATTTTGGTTTCCTGACCAGAGAATGAGCCTGCACCTTTGGCAGGGAAAATGCGGGATCCTAATCTCTGGATCACCAGAAAATTCCTTCTGAGTTTTTTTTCAATATATATTCATTTATTCGGCTGTGCCAGGTCTTAGTTGTGGCCCAAAGGATCTTTGCTCTTCATTGCAGCTTTAACTCTTATTGCAGCATGTGGGATCTAGTTTCCTGACTAGGGATTGAACCTGGCCCCCGCTGTGTTGTCAGTGTGGAATCTTAGCCACTGGACCACCAGGGAAGTCTTGAGTTGATAGTTTTGATCTGTCCCCTGTTAATAAGTTATTCATAGACTATCATCATTCTAACCAGGCAGCTGCTTGATTTTTAAGTGTCTGGGGAGTTGTTTATTTCTCCTTTCTGAACAAGGGAGATCATTTTGCTAACAATTGAGTCAATTAGCTGGTCAATAAATAACAGTCCCAGAAAACAAGAGCTGGAGTCTCAGGCCTGGATCTAAGCTCATGCCTCAAACAAGAGTCCAAATCACGTCTGTATAACCCTGAGAGTCAGGGCTGGGAAGCCAGGTTCAACCCTCACCCCTCAGGCATCACAGGACCAGGGAAGGAAAGCCAAGCAGCATGGGATAGCAGTTCTGCACCTGAGTTCAGAGCCAGTGATCTCCGTTTGAGTCATATCCCCCCACTTTCAAGCTATCGATTTTAGGGAAGTGGTGTTAACTCTCTGGAGAAAGGAATAAAACTAATAAAACCGACCTTCTTGGACTATTGAGGGTATGAAAGATGTGATGTCTTTGAGGCAGGTGGGAATCTCAGGCCAGGCATTGACCATGCAGTCAATAGGACCCCTTTCCCTCTCCGTGTCTCAGCTGAGTTTCTGTTGCACATGCCTGATCCTGATGGCAGAGCCTCTTCACTTTTCTGGTTCTGATCGACTTGTTTATGCTGATCTTGTTGCGAAGGAAATGATCTCGCTTCTTCCAGAGCCAAGCGGAGGTAGAGACAGGCTCAGAGGCTGACTCAGAACCGCCGCCAGGATACCTTTCATGCTGTTGTTGTTCAGTTGCGAAGTTGTATCTGACTCTTTGCGACCCCATGGACTGCAGCACGCCAGGCTTCCCTGTCCTCCACTATCTCTTGGAGTTTGCTCAAACTCATGTCCATCAAGTCAGTGATGCCATCCCACCATCTCATCCTCTGTCGCCCTCTTATCCTCCTGCCCTCAATCTTTCCCAGCATCAGAGTCTTTTCCAGTGAGTCCGCTCTTCGCATCAGGTGGCCAAAGCATTCGAGCTTCAGCTTCAGCATCAGTCCTTCCAGTGACCATTCAGGGTTAATTTCCTTTGGGATTGACTGGTTTGATCTCCTTGCTGTCTGAGGGACTCTCAAGAGTCTTCTCCGGCACCACAGTTGGAAAGCATCAATTCTTTGGCACTCAGCCTTCTTCATGATGTATTAGTTATCTAGTGCTGCGATATATATTGATCCAAATGTATCAATTTATAAAGCCCCACATGGTTATTAGATCATGGTTTCAGTGAGTCAGGAATCTGTATGCAGCTTAGGTGGTGCTTCCAGCTCAGGGTCTCCCTAGAAGCTGCAATCGAGTGTCAGCTGAGGCTGCAGAATCCTGCTTCCAACATCACTGACATGGCTGTTGAACTGGAGGCCTCAAGTTCTTGCTGGCTGTTGGTTGGAAGAATCAGTTCTTTGTCATGTGGACCTCTCTATGGGGCTCCTCACAGCATGGGAGCTGGCTTCTGCAAGGGAGAGAGAGAGAAAGAGAGAAAAGGAACCCAGAACAGAAGCCAGTATTTTTGTAACCTGGCCTTGGAAGTGGCATCTCATTGCTTCTGCCATATTCTGTTCATAAATTATCAATAATCCCAACCCAGGACTTCCCTGGAGGGCCAATGCAAGGACTGCAGGTTCGATACCTGGTTGGGGACCCAAGACCCCACATGCCTCATGACCAGAAAGCTGAAACATAAAACAGAAGCAATATTGTCACAAATTCAACAAAGACTTAAAAAAAGTGGTCCACATCAAAAGAATCTAAAAAAAAAAAAAAGTAATCCCAACCCGCACTCAAGGGGATGGGTTTCCCACAAGGACATGATGTTCAGGAGGTAATAATTATGGAGGGTCATTTTAGGGCTTGCTTTTCCCCAACCCTCACATGAGGAGCAAGATTTAGGTCTCAGCTCTCAGTTTCCTGGGTTTCCCTGGTGGCTGAGATGGTCTCCTGCAGTGTGGCAGACCCAGGTTCAATCCCTGGGTTAGGAAGATCCCCTGGAGAAAGGAGTGGCAAGCCAATCCAGTATTCTTGCCTGGAAAATTCCACGGACAGAGGGGCCTGGTGGGCCCATGGGGTCGCAAAGAGTCAGACAGGACTGAGTGACTATCATTTTCACTTTCCTCAGTTTCCCAAACCTGTCCTCTTTCTTTTGTTCTTATCCCCCTGAAACTAGACCTAGGAAAGCGTTGGGGTGGGACTCAGGACCTTTTCTCAGAGATCCAGTGACATATAATCTTCCTTACTTTCTTCAATCCTGGCAATCTCCAACTCCTTGAAAGCAGGAAAACTCATTCTGATTGATTATAAATTCTCCTAAATCTATTATTAATGACATCATTTCTCTGCCCAGAGTCTTTTAGAGCTCTGACTTCTGATTCTCATAACCTAGGATTTTGAAACTCAGAGAACGAGTCTCTCAAACTCTTGTTTCGAAAGCTTATGCTGAAACGCCAAAGCAGAGAATAGATTCTTCTCGCCTTCCTAAATTTCTGCTGTCATCTCCTTTCCTGCAGCAATGAACAAGGCAAGCCTTAACATCCTGGACTTGTGGAAGGATCGACAGGAATTTGGGGAGGGGATGGCTGTTGGCGGGGGGGGATCCTAGCTGTTAATTCACGCGGATGTTATTCTGTGAGACACACAAACCGCCTGGCACGTTTCGTCATGTGCTCGGTTCACATCATGCACTCAATTCATATCGGCCCAGGTCTTCGCTGGTGGCTCAGATGGTAAAAGAACCTGCCTGCAACGCAGGAGACCCAGCTTCGATCCCTGGGTCGGGAAGAGCCCCTGGAGGAGGGAACGGTGACCCACTCCAGGATTCTTTCCTGGAGAATCCCATGGACAGGGAAGCCCGGGGCCGCAAAGAGTCAGACACAACTGAGCAACTAACACACAATGATGGCAGTTCATATTAATTCTTTTTCTTCTTTGTATCTTTGTGGGAAATCAGGCAGATTCTGAAGGTGAGCAGACAGGCATGTGAACAGTGAGGGTAGAACTGAGAGGTCGCGTGCAGTAACTGGGCTATCTGTGGCTGGGGTATCTTGCTGGCAAGACAGTGACCCTGAACCCCACTGCATGGTGGTGGCCAGCCTGAGGACACGCACTTCACAGACTTCTCTCCTTCACGGTTTCATCATCATCTTCTGTCCCCCATTCCTGTCCCCTGGGGTCACTTCCCGAAATAAATCAGCGATCTGAAAGTACTTGTCTCAGGGCTTATTTTTGGGTGGAGTGAGAACTTTGCTTCCTTTCATGGATCAGCTCCTGTATGAAACATTCTCTGCATAAGAACTGTCTTAGCCCGTATGGGTTGCTCTAACAAAAATACCGAGGTGGGGGCGGGGGGCGGAGCAAGAAGAACTGGGAGATGGGGACTGATGCAAATGCACTATTGATCCTCTATATAACATAGAGAGCACCTTCCCAGGTGGCTCAGTGGGAAAGAGCCCTCCTGCCAATGCAGGAGACATAAGAGACTCAGGTTCCATCCCTGGGTCAGGAAGAGCCCCTGGAGGAGGGCATGGCAACCCACTCCAGGACTCTTGCCTGGAGAATCCCATGGACAGAGGAGCCTGGCTGGCTACAGTCATAGCATTCCAGAGAGTCGGACACGACTAAACTGAGCATGCGCACGTATAACTTAGCTACATGCCGCATAGCACAGGAACTCTACTCAATGCTCTGCGGTGACCTAAATGGGAAGGAGATCCAAAAAAAAAAAAAAAAAAAAACACAAAACCAGGGGATATATGTAAACATATAGCCGACTCGCTTTGTTGTACAATTGAAACCAGCACAATATTGTACAGCGATGATACTCCAATAAAAGATTTTAAAAAATACCTTGGACTGGGGTGATTTATCATTTATTTCTCCTGGCTTTGGAGGCTGGAGAGTCTAAAATCTAGGCACCAGCAGCTTGAGTGTCTGGTGAGAGCTCACCTCCTGGTTTATGGATGGCTATCTTCTTACTGTGTCTTCCCGTGGCAGAAGGAGGGGCTGAAGGAGTTCTCTGGGGTCTCATTCATCAGAGAGTTAAGCCCATTCATGACAGCTTCAGCCTCATGACTTAATCACTTCCAAGAGTTTCCATCTCCAGATAGCATCAGTCTGAGGATTAGAATTTGGGACTGGGGGCAGGACACAAGTCTTAGCAATTAACCCATTTAAGTCTCATAATATCTGATGAGGTAGGTTCTATGATCTCCACTTTACAGATGTGGAAACAGAGGTTCAGAGTAGAGGTGGTTTGGCTAGGGTCACGAGGCCAGGATGTGGCAGAGCTGGGGTTGAGCTCTGGTCACTCTCAGGCCTCAGGTCTTGCTTTGGATCAGTTCTCCCGCCTGGACTCTCATCCCCCATCAGAGCCCAGTGGTTCCAGTTTGTGTGGTGGGCATGTCCTTCCCTGGGCTCTGGAGGACCTTGCACCGAGAGTGTCACAGGTGAGCACGGCCTTTGTCCTGCCCCTCTGGCTGAGACTGCTCCCCTAGGAGCCGATGCCCTAAAATTGCAGACTCAGGCCCACAGCCAAGGGCTCTGAGTTTCCCATCCTTCTGAAGTCTGAGTGCTTTGAAACTGATCTGAGATTCGTCCGAGGCTGAGAAAGGGGAAAAAATGTGCTTGACTTGCTCTTTTTATTTTCTTTCTTAAAGAAACTGTAAATTCATTTTGGTAGCAAGCCTGAGATCAGTCAGTTTCTGTCCAGAAACAGCGGTGCTGGTGTTTGCCAAGGCTGGCTTTGTTTTGTCCCAGCAAAGACCAAGTGAATCCTGTTTTTAAAAGCCCGTCTGTGGACTTCCCTGGTGGTTCAGTGGTTGAGGATCCACCTTCCTATGCAGGGAACACAGGTTTGATCCTTGAATCCGGGAGGATCCCACATGCCATGGGGACAGCTAAACCCTTGAGCCACAACTATGTGGAGCCCACCCACAACCACGCGGAGCACACCCACAGCTACGAGGAGTCCACACGCCTGAGCCCTCCAGCAGCAGCTATTGAAGCTCACTCTCCTGGAGCCTGTTCTCCACAAAAGAAACCACCAAATTGAGAAGCCCACACATTGCAACTAGTGAGTAGCCTCTGCTTGCCGCAACTAGAGAAAGCCCGCACACAGCAACTGAGATCCAGTGCGGTGGGGAAAAAATACGCCTTTTTGTGCATGTTCTGTGCCGATGAGGCTCTGGCCTCATCTCAGCTAGACTTGGGATTCAGTCATTGGCATCTATGAATACAATTTAAAGGATGCCATGAAACCTCCAGCTTCCCAAACATCTCTACACCCCCGTATGCCTTGGGGACTAGAGTTCCATCTTTTTTGGAGGTAGAAGCCAAAATGTACAGATCTTCTTTTGACTAAAGGCTGCAAGTTTTATATGAAATTTCTCATTCCATCCACATAGTCCCACTATACAAATGAGAAGACTGAGGCCCAGAGGAAAGTCTTGGCTGGCCTGAGATCAGTGAGCGGAGGAGTCAGCGTTTGAGCCTAGAACTCTCAGCTTTCAAAGTCTAGACCGTTTCCGCTTCAGCTCGCTGCTGCTACGGTTAGTGATTTTTCCCTTTGGGCTAAGCCTTGCTCTCTCCCTGGGGAGTTAGGAAAGGACTTAATTAGCGAATCCCTAAAAGTTCTCTGATTGGGGAACGAGGGTCCCCAGAACCCGGGCAAATGGCTGAATCAACTGGCTCTGTCAGCCTTGATTGCCTCCTGGGGTCGTGCAGTTGCATTGCAGTTTTTTCAAAGCAGATCTTTGCTTCCTAGCAGTCGCTTTTCCAGGAAGCGATGACGCAATGCATGTGGATAGCTCATCTGAGCCCTGGGAGGGATGAGGGGTGCTTTAGTCCTAGAACAGCAGTGTCTGCAGAGACCTCAGTGCTCAGAGTGTGGTCTGCAGACTGGCGGCCTCTGCATCCCCTGGGAGCTTGTTAGAAATGCAAGACCTTCCGAGGGCCCCAGTTCTGTTGCATTTTAACAGGCCTCTGGGTGACTTGAAAGTGCAAAAACGTGAGAAGTGCTGAGCAGAGAGTCTAAACCAGCAGTCTCTGACCTTGCTTGGATCCGATGCTGTGAGTCCTCTGAGAAGCTGAATCTATCAATGAACTGTGACACAGATGGAGATTGTTGTTTGCCTGTCTCCACTGTCACCCCCTACTTTTGACCTCATATACATTTTTACACATGCACCCATGTGACAGTTCTTGCAACATTAATTTTCTGCAACAAAGTGTTTCATGGAGCAAATTCCATTAAGCCTTTTAAATCCAGGACTTAAATTGCTCTATAGCTCAACTAAACTGTTTCTATTTTTTTTCCCCATCAAAATGTTTGTCATAATATTATTTTCATGGGATCGATTATTTTCTGTTTAAATTTTACAACAGTGCGTTTCATTCATCTTTTCCCTCATACTGACTTTCTGCTGTGGCTAACTTCTGCTGTTTTAAGGTTTTTGTTTGTTTGCTTCCTTCCTTTTGTACATTTTAATTAAAAAAATTTTAAATATTATTTATCTGCTGCACCTTGTGGCATGTGGGATCTTAGTTCCCTGACCGGGAATTGAACCTGTGTCCCCTGCCAGTGGACAGGTGGAGTCTTAACCCCTGGAACACCAGGAGGTCCCAGTTTCCTTCTTTTGTGGCCTTTCTACCCAGTGCAAATCTCTTGCAGATCGAAATGGTGTCAAGAATACTTTTCTGCTGCCAACTTATAGCCTGTTACAAATTCCAGCAGATGTCATGTCTGCCCTGTTAGTTTTACAAACAGCTGATTATTTTCTACCAGTAGCAATGGCACCCCACTCCAGTACTCTTGCCTGGAAAATCCCATGGATGGAGGAACCTGGTAGGCTGCAGTCCATAGGGTCGCTAAGAGTTGGACACAACTGAGCGACTTCACTTTCACTTTTTACTTTCATGCATCAGAGAAGGAAATGGCAGCCCACTCCAGTGTTCTTGCCTGGAGAATCCCAGGAATGGGGGAGCCTGGTGGGCTGCCATCTACGTGGTTGCACAGAGTTGGGCACAACTGAAGTGATTTAGCAGCAGAAGCAGTAGCAGTGTGTGACAGAAATAATCACCAGGATGCAAGGGAGGGAAGGATTTCTGTCTTTATCTCCCTGCTTTGTCTTCAGGACCTAGGACAGTGCCTGGGGGGTGGTCATAGTGGGTTCTCTACAAATATTTGGAGGCAGCATGAATAAAATTCACTAACAGTTGAATCAAAGACTGATGGTTTGGGCTTCCGTGGTGGCTCAGAGGGTAAAGAATCTGCCTGCAATGCAGAAGACCTGGGTTGATCCCTGGGGTGGGAAGATCCCCTGGAGGAGGGCACGGCAACCCACCCTAGTATTCTTGCTTGGAGAATCCCTATGGATGGAGGAGCCTGGCAGGCTGCAGCCCATGCTGTCACTGAGCAACTAAGCACACAAGCACTGATGGTTTAACTGTGTTTATCATACAGGAACAGTGATCAGCTTTAGGGGAGAGAGATGCAGGCAAATGAAGAAGGGACAAGAAGATGGGGAGAGTATGCACACACATGCTCACTGGCACACACATGTAGGCACATCTGTACACACACATGTACAAAGACATGCATGCATATGCACACAGGTCATGCACATTCAGGTTTGCACATGTGTGTGTGTATCCAGGCATGCATATGCACACACAGAGACATATATGCATAGCTCATATATACACACACAGACACATTCATGCCTACTCACATGTGCACATAGCCACATGCACACACATACAAACACACATTTGCACACACATGCACATGTATGCACACACAAGCACACAGTGATAGGTACACACATAAACACAAACACAGACACTCACATGTATACACAAAATCTACCAGCACATTGACTGGTAAACTCTACCGCAGGGTAGGGTAAAATGTCTCTGGTGCAAGAATAAGGAAAGAAAAACTGCAAGATCAAAATGACATGCTTAACACACTCCTCTTTGGGGTGTCAGCATCTCCATTTTATAATTGATTAAATGCATATTGAGGTGAACTGAACATTGGAAATCCAGTTGCTGCCTTGGTGTGAATTTATTAAATAATTGCACTTGGTCTTCTCTCTGGGTCAGACAGTGTGAAAAACACTGGATATTGGAGATGGAGAGTGTTTAGCCCTTCATTTCAAAAGCTCCCAGGCTGGTGAGGGAGGTGGATGTGGAAGCCGAGCAATTAAAATGCAGCGCGATAAGGGCTGTGTAGAAAATTCCTCGGAGCGGGAAGAGCTGTGGGGGCAGGGGGTGTTGGAGTTTAGTGGGAGCTGTTAAGGTCTGAGCCATCAGACATTTCTGCTGGATTCCTCTTGGCGTGTTAGCTAACTAATTATAAAATAATTATAATGAACACTTCAGGGGAAGGGAAGGGGTTGAAAGGCAGGAAAGGGCTGGAAATGAGCTGGGAAGATGTGCAGTTAGAGACCTGGGCTGCCCAGTCAACCTGGATGAAAGAGAGGCCATTTTTTTGTTCTTGACTCCCAAATCCCCACCTGTAAAACAAGAAATAAGAAACATTTTCTTCCCAGGTTTGCTTCCCAGGCTAAATAAGCAAATGGGTCCAAAAGAGTTCTGGAAACCTCCCACCACAAACAAGCAGGATATTTTTTTAATTTAAAAGAGACTGCAAAGACCTGCACTTTGTTCAACTAGTCAGCGTCTACATGGGCTTCCCGGGTGGTTCAGTGGTGAAGAATCCAGCAACCAAAGCCAGAGATGCTGGTTCAATCCCTGGGTTGGGAAGATCCCCTCGAGGAGGGCACAGCAACCCACTCCAGTGTTCTTGTCTGGGAAATGTCATTGACAGAGGAGCCTGGCAAGCTATATAGTCCATGGGGTCGCAAAAGAGTTGGACACAATTTAGTGACTAAACAACAATATCAACCTGGAATTTTAATATAGCTGGTGCTGGCAGAAGCAGAAGATGGCAAGCCCACTTTTAAGTACTTTTAAAGCCCAGAAGCCCATTGGTCACATGACCGAGGGAGGGATGATGTAACTTGAATTGGGAGGGAGAGGGGAACTAATCTAATCTGCCACAGCCTTCAGGGCAGCACTAGTGATGATAGACTGGGTGCTCATTCCTGGCATTACCTTTCCCCTTCCTAGCCTGAGACTTGGGCTAAGTCAACTTCTATGAACCTCAGTTTGCTGATCTGTAAAATGGGCATAATAATATTTTCCATCTCCCCTGTGGTGAAGATTGTTTGATTTATTACAACAGCTCTATCACCAGCTTCCTAGCTTTGACCTTGCATCCCCTCACTGTCTCTTCTCTTCATGTCAGCTAGAGTCATTCATCCTTTAACTACAAAAGTCACCCAGAAAGAAACCTCGTGTCCATTCAGGCAGGTTAGTGGTTGCTAGGAGCTGGATGGGAAAGAGGAAATGGGAAGCAACTGTTAATAAGCATGATATTACTTTCTGGGCTAAAGAAAATATTCCAAAATGGATTACGGTGATGGTCACACAATTTTGTGACTGTACAGTCTCTCTGCCTGCAATCTTCTTCCTCCAGATATTTGCTCATCCCCTCAGGTCTTTGCTTACATAAGGTGAGCTTACCCTAAACACCCCATTTATTTATTTGGTGGTCTACACAGCTTGTGGGGGTCTTAGTTCCCCTAGCCGGGATGGAACCCTCACCCTTGGCAGTGAGAGCTCAGAGTCCTCTAACCATTGGACCACCAGGGAATTCACCTGAATGCTCCATTTAAACTTGCTCTGCACACTGCTAATCTCTCTTTTGATATATTTTATCCAGCATTTGGAACAATCTGATGTTTCATATTTTGGTTGTGCACTTTATCTACGATTCATTCCCTTCTCCTCCTCTTCCTCATGCCCCAAATACACCAGGAGAATGTAAACTTCCCAAGGGTAGCAATATTTGTCTGTGTTGTTTGTGGCTTCCTCTGCAGATGATACCTGGCACCTAGCCAGCCCTCCATAAATATTTGTCGAATGGATGATATAAACGATATAATGTTTATTAAGGGCTCCAGACCCAGCGTGTATGAGGGGTGTCATCAATGTTCACTTTCATCACTATTTATTTCAGATGGGCTCCTTCATTGCCACATTTTGTGTCTGAAGTGACTCTGAGTTTGAGTCAAATATTTTCCCCCCGGGAGTCCTTGCTGGCAAACACTTGTGGGTACAGATCCTGCCGCGTCTGTAGAGGCAACATTTCAGTCCCAGGTTCTTTCCTGCCGGGCAGACGGAGCCATGACATTTATAAATCTCTGGGCTCTTAATCCCCTGCTGATCCTCAGAGAGCAGTAGTGCTTTGTTTGCTAAAGACATTGCCCGAGCTGTGACGTCACCTCCATCATCAGGAGGAGGAGGCGGCTCAGGGGTGAGAACTGACTTGCCCCATGTCACCCGCCTGGGGAGGGTGAACTCGCCGTGGGGACATGCATCCTTGGGTTCCTGCTCTTCGCCCTGCATTCCTGAGTTTGGGGACTGATCTATTGGTTTGGGGGATTTTCCTTGATGTTGAGCTAAATTTTGTAATTCTTCCCTTGTGGCTCAGCTGGTAAAGAATCCGCCAGCAATGAGGAAGACCTGGGTTCAATCCCTGGGTTGGGAAGATCCCCTGGAGAAAGGAAAGGCTACCCACTCCAGTATTCTGGCCTGGAGAATTCCACGGACAGTTCATGGGGTCACAAAGAGTCAGACATGACTGAGCAACTTTCACTTTCCATGTAAATCCTGCACCTTCTCACTACCAACTGTTTTCTCCTCCATGTCAGTCTTTTTAAAGAGGCGGCCTCTCCAGCTCACTTAGAGCAATTTCCACAGAATCAGGTCCAGAAGTCCCTGTTAGCATGCACATGTGCTATAGTACAGCTACATTCTCACTGCGATTCCATGGTGTGAAGTGTGGAGAATCAAGCTGGGTCCTTCCACCATCAGGCACTGTTGAATGGGGACAACGTGGTGCTTGGTGGGCTGGTTGGAATGGGCAGGTCTGGGATTTGGGGGCCTGATCAGGGGCATGGGTGCTCCTGAAAGTCCAACATGGCACTGTAAAGGCTCCCTAAAGACCACAGCAGCTTGGGGAGCCATGGAGAAGAAATATGTGAACACCAGATGGTGGCTCCTGGAGGCGGTGTTTGCAGACTCACCATTTACAGAAGGACCCGAAGCAAGGGTCCTGTCCATTCAGTGATTACATTTGGCAGGACATTAAACAACCCAGAAAGCTGCCGAGGCAAGGCTGAACCAAACCGTTGCAAATGGTGTTTGCTCCTAGGGGTTGGCTTGAATTAAAGAACAAACCATTTGAACTGGGATGAGAGAGCGGCACTGGGACAGACTGCAGACTTTGGACCAACAGGCCAAAGAGCCTGAAGCCTCTCCATCAGCAGCTCTTTGGCAGGAATGAAATTCATTTATCCTCAGATCAGTTCAGCAAAATTTATAGACTGCTGCCAATAGGCTATGGGTCCAGAATTGAAAAAGCTAGATTCTTGTCCTCCAGAAATTTCCGGCCCAAGACAATGTAATTACTTCTCTATATAACACTCGTCAACACTGAATGTGTTAACCAGTCAGTGGACATAATGATATAAGGTTATATATGTGTATATGTAACCTTATATCATGTGTATATGTGTGTGTGTGTGTGTGTGTGTGCCTAAGGACACTCCCTAAAGAATTTATAAATGTGACAGTTTTAAACTTATTTCTTGCTTTTTTTTTCCTGTTGCTTTTTTTCTTTATCAAAATATCATTCACTTACCACAGAAGGTACCCATTTTAAGTGTATCATTCAGTGGCTATTAGCACATTTACAGACTTGCTCGATCATCACCATCCACTTATCTTAAATAGGCTTCCCCGATGGCTCAGTGGGTAAAGAATCTGCCTGCAGTGCAGGAGACATAAGAGATGTGAGTTTGACCCCTGGGTCGGGAAGATCCCTTGGAGGAGGAAATGGCAACCCAATCCAGTATTCTTGCATGGAGAAAGAATCCCATGGACTGAGGAGCCTGGAGGCTACAGTCCATGGGGTCACACAGAGTTGTACATGACTAAGTGATTGTGCACACTTGCATGCTGCCCTATAGGACTTTTATTTTAAGTAATTTCCATCACCTGGGAAAGAAACCTTATGCCCATTTGTCATCACCCTCCATTCCTTCCTCCAGCCTGAGGCAACCACTAATTTACTTCCTGTCTTTATAGATTTTCCTTTTCTGAACACTTCATATAATGAAATCATATAATGTGTGGCCTTTTGTGCCTGTTTTCTTTCACTTAGCTTAATGATCTTGCAGTTCATTCATTAGACACACTCAGAAGCAGCATTTTCCAGCATCTATATATACTGTAATTTCATCCTCTTCCATCACAATTGAAGGGACAATTAGCTGGCCTCCACCTGATGAAGTTAAAAATTGGCTCATTTCAGTCTCGGTGGAGATATGATCCCTTATTAATAGCAGCGCTTTAACTTTTCTGTCTTCAGTCACTTTTTATAAAATCATGAGTAGATTTTAATAAAATGGCTAAATAATCACCTTGATAAAGACAGTCGATGGTGTTAGAACTGCTAGTGGGTGAGCAGAGGTGCTGGAAAGAGGTAACGTGTCTCATGATGTGTGACAGTGAACATTTCGCAGACAGATTTGACTAAAAGACAGGGATGTACAATGTATGAAAGTGCAGTTTGTTTGAAACTTGGGGGTGTGAGTGTTGGAGATTGCCCGTAAATGTCTCCGTCATTCATTCTCATGATAGTTGGAGCTACACTTTTCTGATCCGCACCATGTGTCAATACTGTAGTAGGCAGTTTACATATATTTTCTCATCTAATCTCCACAACCACCAAGAGAGGCTTTTTTTTTTTTTAAATTAAATTTATTTATTTTAATTGGAGGCTAATTACTTTACAATATTGTATTGGTTTTGCCATACATCAACATGAATCCGCCACGGGTGTACACATGTTGGCCATCCTGAACCCCCTTCCCACCTCCCTCCTCATACCATCCCCCTGGGTCGTCTCAGCACCAGCCCCAAGCATCCTGTATCCTGCATCGAACGTGGACTGGCAATTCGTTTCTTATGTGATATTATACATGTTTCAATGCCATTCTCCCAAATCATCCCACCCTCTCCCTCTCCCACAGAGTCCAAAAGTCCGTTCTATACATCTGTGTCTCTTTTGCTGTCTCGCATACAGGGTCATCATTGCCATCTTTCTAAATTCCATATATATGTGTC